>CAUYRH010048528.1:0-19560 GCA_963574655.1 Perodicticus potto | reverse complement strand
TCCTTGAGACCCTGGGATAAAACCAACTTGGTCATGGTGTATAATTTGTTTTATGTGATGTTGGATTCTGTTTGCTAGGATCTTATTGAATATTTTTAGATCTATATTCATTAAAGATATTGGTCTATAATTTTCTTTTCTTGTTGGGTCTTTTCCTCATTTGGGGATCAGGGTGATAGTTGCTTCATAGAATATGTTAGGAAGTATCCCTTCTTTTTCTATGCTTTGGAAAAGGTTAAGTAATATAGGTACTAGTTCCTCTTTAAAGGTTTGGTAGAATTCTGATATGAAGCCATCTGGTCCCAGACTCTTCTTTTTTGGGAGATTTCATATAGTTGATTCTATTTCAGTACTTGATATAGGTCTGTTCAACATTTCTAATTCTTTCTGGGTAAGTCTAGGAAGGTGGCATGCTTCCAAGTATTGGTCAATGTCTTTCAGATTTTTGTATTTCTGAAAATAGTTTTTTGTAGTATTCATTAAGAATGAATGTTCTTAATGAATGTGTTGTTATTTCACCTTTGTCATTTCTGATTGATGAAATTAGGGATTTTAATTTTCTATTTCTGGTTAGGTTAGTCAAGGGTTTATCAATTTTGTTAAACTTTTGAAAAAATCAACTTTTTGATTCATTGATCTTTTGAATAATTCTTTTGTTTTTGATTTCATTTAATTCTGCTCTAATTTTGGTTATTTCTTTTCTTCTGCTGGGTTTGGGGTTGGAAAGGAGGGGGTCCAGGCCCTCCGTCATTCGCTCCCTTTTGATGAAAAAGGGCCTCTGTTCACTACTCACCTCAAGCTGCTCTCATGAGTGGGGGTAGAGGAAGAATTCCTGTCATGTTTGGGACGGGTTTTATACCTGAAATTTGTTTCCTTGGAGTCCCAGCTTGCCTCAGCAGGGGTGAGGCAAACCTATCAACCCTCTCTCTCAGCTCAGCTCCCCATCTTCCACTTTGCTGAGCTGGTTCTGGCCATTATTTCTCCCTCTGAACAGGAGCCTCTGCTGAAAGCTGGCTTCAGTTGGCCATCTTGCCTCTCACCTCTTAAGTTTTTTGTAGAGACAAGAGTTTTGCAATATTGCTCGGGTTGGTCCCAAATTCCTATCCTCAAGAAATCTTCCAGCCGTGGTCTTCCAAAATGCTGGGATCACAGGCATAAGCCACAGGGCCTAGTCTGTTGCTCATTTTTAAAGACATTTGCACCAGGAATCTTATCTAGCAATTTTCTGAATCTCTTCCTTTAGCTATTTTCAGGAGGCGACATTTTATTTTCCAGTGAGAAATCTACACGGAGAGTCAGCAACTGCAGCTGGGACTCAGTCAGACTTTTTTAAGGTCACCATGCTCAGAACATTGCACCACATTGCTGAGGGAAGGGCTGTCACCCTTTATGTGTGGTGTAGATGACCCAAAAGAAAATCAGTGCCAATTCATACAACCATTAAATATGTTTTTGGTATAATGCTTAGGAAAAGTGCCTGCCACATAGTAGTTGTAATGTAAGACAAATCAATTTAGAGGAGCCAAGTGGGGCCATGAGGGTCTTAGGAGTTAAAGTTACCAACAGGGTTTTTTTGTAATTAGCATAAATATAGAGATGAGATCATATTGGATTAGTGTGGTTCCTAAGTTAAATAAAAGTATCCTTGTAAGAGACAGAAGAGAAACACAGACAAAAGGCAATGCAAATATGGAGGCCATTATTTCACGCTTATAAATAGCACATGTGTACTTTTTATTATGTGTTTATAATCTCAGCTTTGCAGTAAGGTCAACTTACCCTAATAAAGAGTAAAAGTCAGTTACAATACAGGAAGGTCATTTTTTTCTTTTTTGACAATATTTTAAGTCAGTAAGCTTCCTAAAATACCCAAGTAAGTAGTAAAGAGATACTTAGTTTCTGGGTTTATGTATGGTAGGTATGTTTTCTCCTAGCTGCTCTGTGTACAAGGTTACCACAGTATTATTTCAACACCTCAAAATTAGGGCAAGCTGAAGTGCTTACCCTCATTGAACAGAATTTTCTATTAGAGAGATAGTTTCACCTCTGTTTAGAGAAATAAGTGAACAAATTTTGGTCCTCTAGTCGGTTCAGACAAAGAAGAGTTTGGTACTTCGCACATTAAAAAAAACTCAACAATTGTTTGTCGTCTCTACTTCAGTGATGGAGATCCAGATTCTGATGCACTGGAGAAATCTTGGAACAGGGAAGGCATAGACCCAGCTATACACTAGCAGACCCTGAAGAGAAACTGTTAAAAATGGCAGGATGGATGAGAGGTTTGGTGTACATCCATTATTCTGTGTGGTACAGAATTATTATTTAAAATTCTATTCTATTTTAAATTCTTTTTTTAACAGAGATAAGAAAATTTTATTATTCAATTTTATTAAGGATATAAAAAAAATCAGACCTTTTGCCTGTTCTCATATTGATGTTATCATTCAATTTCTGAGGATTCCAAGTCAATTAATTCAGAAGTTTAAAAAGGATTAGTGATCCCTACTGTAGCAAACTATGCATTCTATAGTTCATCAATCTTAACTCTTCCAGTAAAGCTAGGGATTGATTGATTGATTGATTGATTGATTGATTTTTTGAGACAGAGTCTCAAATTGTGGCCCTGGGTAGAGTGCCGTGACATCATAGCTCCATAGCAACCTCCACTCGGCTCAAGCAATCCTCTTACCTCAGTTTTTCATTTTTAGTAGAGACGGGGGTCTTACTTAGGCTCAGGCTGGTCTTGAACTTGTGAGCTCAAGCAATCCACCCACTTTGGCCTCCCAGAGTGCTAGGATTACAGGCATGAGCCACTGCACCCGGCCAAAGCTAGGGATTTACATAAGTTGATAATGAAGGCAGTTTTCATAATCTTAAAATCTAGATGAAATGTCCTCATGGTCCAGTAACTTGCAAAATGTGACCAAGTCACCAGACCAACATCCTAGTGTATAACTTTAATAATTTCTAGCCTCAAAACACCTGGAATAGCCAATAACAAATGTTTTCATTGGATTGTATATTAACTTCTTTGAGAAAAATAATTTTAGCAAGTACTCTAAAGTATCATTCAACTTTAGGCAAACATGAAAGATTATCAAAGATCTTATCTCCACCTTTTCCAGTAAAATCAAGTGCAAATGGAAACTTACTAGTTTCAACAAAAACAGATTCAAAGGCAGCTTAGTGTTCTTCCAGGGAATCAATAGTTGTGGTTCCTTTAATTAGTGTTGGGTCGGTAAAAGATTGTTGCTGCTTGGAAATTTTACCGGATTCCATCATTTTCCTACCTCTTCTTTTACCAAGAATTTTTACATAATTTGCAGGTATTTCAGTACCAACCATCTGCTGTAACCATCTGTAAAGAGACCTTATAACCCTAACTAAGCTAAAACCTGGAAAACCTTTGTAAAGTGTATTTTTTTTTTGACAGAGTCTCAAGTTGTCACCCTGGATAGAGTGCTGTGGCATTACAGCTCACAGCAACCTCCAACTCCTGGGCTCAAGCGAGTCTCCTGCCTCCGCCTCCCAAGTAGCTGGGACTACAGGTGCCCGCAGGACATGCCTGCCACAACACCCGGCCATTTTTTCTTTCTTTTTTTGATTGTAGACGTCATTGTTGTTGGGTGGGCAGGGCTGGATTCGAACCCACCAGCTCAGGTATACGTGGCTGGTGCCTTAGCCCATTGAGCCACAGATGCCGAGCCTGTAGTTTTAATTGAGAAAGTGATTTGCTACATCCAATACAGCCCTGAAACTGTTACAGGTAGCTGAAAAGGAAGCATCCATCATCACACTGACAGGCAAATGCATGCACAGTACTCTGATGGACTGAAATGACCTCTGCTGTTTTTTTTTCAGCTTGCTGAACAAATCTACAGAGTGGCAGATTATCTACATGGAGGCAGTTATACCCCAAAACACTATATCTGTAACTATAAGAGCTACAGTTTCCATAACATGAATTTCCGTAGGCACCGTATCCAGAGGAAAATGAACTGTAAGCATGTCCTGAAAGTGTTCACATTGCTGCTTCCTGTTTGCTGTGATGGCCTTGGATATATATAGGTGGGGGGAGCTCTAGTAAGTGTTGGTTGTCTAGGTCTTGTCACTAACGGAGGACCCAAAGCAGCAGATTGGAAAATGGGGCCGTGTCCTAGCCCTGGCACAGCTCCTGGAATTTGGTGGGTCTCCCAGGGTTTCAGGGAAGGTGGTGGCTGGGATGAATTTCCTCCACTCCTCTCTGCTCCCACTCCTTGCCTCAACTGTCCAGGCCTAAGTACATCACTATTTAAAATTCTTGCCTTGTTTTTGTTATTTACTTTAATTCTCATCCATCACTCCCAAATCTTCATCACTCAGTTTCAATAATGACCAATCTTGTTTCATCCTTATTCACTTTCTCCTTTTTAATGTTTATGATTTTATTCATAAATATCTAAGTCTATGTTTAAAGGGTGAAGATTAGTATTTCATACCTTGCCATGATATAATTATCATACCCAGAAAGAAATGTTTAGAATTTCTTAATGTCATCTAATATTCTGTCAGTGTTGAAATTTTCCTAGTTGTCTTAGGTTTATTACTTACTTATATAGTTAATAAATAAGTAATGGCTGGTACAGTGGCTCTGCCTATAATCTTAGCACTCTGGAAGGCTGAGATGGGTGGATTGCTTGAGTTCATGAGTTCGAGACCAGCCTGAGCAAGAGCAAGACCCTGTCTCTAAAAATAGCTGGGCATTGTAGTGGGTGCCTAGAGTCCCAGCTATTCTGGAGGCTGAGACAAGAGGAATGCTTAAGTCCAAGAGTTTGAGGTTGCTGTGAGCTATGATACCACTGCATTCTACCAAGGGTGTCAGAGTGAGAGTCTATCTCCAAACAAACAAACAAAATGAGGATATAAGAGTGTTCATTGCCACTTGCTTCCAGGTCTTTTCAATGGACAGTTACATCATTCTGATGTTGACAATTCAACATCTTCAGGATTTTTACTTGACCTCATTGATCCTATATACTACATATTTATATCTCCTTTCTTCTACACAGGAAACCCTAGTTCTTAAAAACATCAACATTATTATTTATGGGTTTTATTACATGATATACAGAGTAGTCTCAGAATACCACCTAAACAATGTAATTGCTGAAATTAATTTAAAATATTTTATAGCTCATTTTATCTTTAGGTTATATTTTAGTAGGAAAATAACATATATTTAAAATAATTTGACAGTTTCACTTTATATGTTGATTTTTACAATTCATTGAAAATTATGTCCTTTATAACTATAAAACTATGATGAAATATTTAGCCAGATGTGATGGCTCACACCTATAATCTTAGCACTCTAGGAGGCAGAGGCAGGTGGATTGCCTGAGCTTAAGAGTTCGAGACCAGCCTAAGCAAGAGTGAGACTCTGTATCTAAAAACAGCTGGGCATTATGGCAGGTGCATGTAGCCCCAGCTACTCAGGAGGCTGAGGCAAAAGGATCACTTGAGGCCAAAAGTTTGAAGTTGCTGTGAGCTGTGATGCCATAGCGCTCTACCGAGGTTAGCAGAATGAGACTCTCAAAAAAAGAAAAATATTTAGACATTAACTTTGAAATGTGCAATGGAGACACATATTTTTACAAAATAGTTTTGGTGAATTTGTGAGCAAAAAGTTTGATTATACCATTAACCTATGTTACATTAAATAAGGTCCTAAATTTAAAAAATTCATGAAGAAGGGGATGGGGGAGAGCGTGAGAGAGAACCAAGAGAAGAGTATTTCAGTAGTGACTGAAATTTATTCACATAGTGTGGGAGAATTAAGCAAATATGACAATAAAAATTCAAGTTTCTCAAATAATTTTTAAATTTGAAGTATAATTCTAGGAATAAAAAGTAAGTGAGCTTTGATTCTTTTTTTCTCTGATCCAAGGAGTGATCATTGTACCATGACATTAAACATTATGTCCATTGATGAGTTGGCAATATCTGAGTCTAACTCGCATTACTAAATAGTTGAATTATAGTTTCCAAACACAGCAGCAGTCCTTAAGAGATGTTTTTGATACGTGTCTTTAATTATAAAACATTATAATTAATGCCTAATAGTTAACATAGAGATATCACTTGCTCAAAGAAATATGTTGTGGTCAGGTAAGAGCAGGAACAGGAAACATTAAATCATGGAGTTACAAGTTAAGGCTGATGTATCAGGAAATGGGACAAGAGGACGGTGGAGCTAATCAGGAAGCCCTGTTTGCAGCAGTTGCCATGGTGTGAGTGTGTATTTGTGGCCCTGTCTGCTACTAAGAGTGATTCATGTTTATAAATCAAATATGAATAAACTCAAATGCACAGTACACACTAGCTAAATCCTAGTAGTGGTGTTCCAAGACATAGCAAGTTTAGCAAACAAATTAAGTCCTTATATTGGCAGTTTCCATATGTGATTCTATGTAGTTCTGTTAAACTTGCTAGGAGATCTGAATGTTATGTTGTTTAAATATAAACTACTAATGTTCATAGGTACCAGACTTTGAATATTTCTTATAGGATTCAATTTTTATTTAATTATTTTTTTTGAGGCAGAGTCTCACTATGTCACCCTCGGTAGAGTGCCGTGGCATCACAGTTTACAGCAATCTCAAGTAGCTGGGACTACAGGCGCCTGCCACAATGCCCGGCTATATTTTTCTTGCAGTTGTTGTTGTTTAGCTGGCCTGGTCCGGGTTCAAACCTGCCAGCCCAGGCATATGTGGCTGGAGCCCTACCCACTGAGCTACAGGCGCCCCCTTGTAGGATTAAATTTATTTATTTTTTTTTGAGACAGAGTCTCACTATGTTGCCCTTGGTAGAGTGCCACGGCATCACAGCTCACAGCAACCTCAAACTCTTGGGCTTAAGTGATTCTTTTGCTTCAGCCTCCCAAGTAGCTGTGGCTATCGGCACCCACCATAACGCCCAGCTATTCTTTGGTTGTAGTTGCCCCGGGCTGGATTCGAACCCACCAGTGCCAGTGTCTGTGGCTGGCGCCCTAGCCACTGAGCAACAGGTGTCAAACCAGGATTCAATTTTTGTAAATAATTCTAGTCATAGGGAAATGCAAATTAAAACTACTATGAGACATAACTATGTGCCCATAAGAATGATTAAAATGAAATGCTTATTTATAGTTTTCATTTGTTCCGTGGTGAAGTATTCCTCACGTGTTCATAAATTATGCTTAAATATTCCTCTTTTTTCTCTAATAGACTCTATATGGATGCCAGGCTATTTGTTATCCTTTGTTTTTCTTCTTTTCTTCTATATTTACTATTGTTGTTTGAGTTAGGGATTTCTGGATCAACTGTTTGCCAAAATTTCCTCTAGGGGCCAGGATAACAATCCATGCTAAGAGATTCTTATTTTTCTAATGTTTACCTTTCTTTTCCATTGTCACAAAATCAACTGGCTTGGTCCAATTCTGTTTATCTTCATGATTCCTTATGAAGCCTTGCATCTTTGCATTTATGTACTTAACTGCTCCCAAGGAGGGCTTCTGCCACCCCTAACCCCATTCTTGGGCTGTCTTTGGCAGACAAGACAAAGGATATGATTTTTGCCCTCCAGAGCAAAATCGCTCATTTTTAGGAAGCATGTGCTTTACTGTGTGGCTTTATGATATCTGTTATTACTGGGCTCCGTCTGTGAGCTTTCCTTCCTTTGTGTATCCTGGGTAATTACTCTTTTTGTCATGTGAACTTAGCAGTTTTGCTGCAGGAAGCCACAACAGAGTTGCAAATGTATTTAAGAACAGGATGTACAGAAAGGTTTTAAAAATGATAGATGTGCGAAATCAATAGTAAATATTCAATCTTCCAAAACAGGGCCTTATAATCAGCAAGAACTTCTATAATTAAAGACAACAGGCACAATGGGAGAGTTAGAGATAGATGTCTTAGAATGTGTTGGGTAAGGAGGCACCAGAGGTGACAGATTAAAAAAAACAGCACTTAAAAGAGAGGGAAGTTAGTGGAGTTAGTAGCAGGATCACTTGGTGAAGGTTATTTCTTCACTGAAGGTGGTGAACGAACTATAGAAGCATGGAACTGATGGTAGGAGCTTTATTGAGCAAGATCTGAAGTTCAGGGTTCAAACCCGCCAGCCTGGGTGTTACAGGAGTAGAGCAGGAAGTGACATGTATTATAGGAATAGAGCAGGAAGCTCTTGAACTAAGAGACTGAGAAAGCTGTCCCTTCACTCACTTAGTGAAGGCAAGATATCTGCCTTCTAATTGCAAAATACCAACTTATTCATATATGATAAAGAAAGTAATTAAGTAAGTAGAATATCCAAAGAAAGATAAAATAAAAGGGCAAAATTTAACTAAAAATAGACACAAAGATTTCCTGCTAAGAAACTCACTAGAAAAACATTGCTTCAAAGCAAGGGAAAATTTCAACATAATATTTCAACATGAATAAAGGATTTACAGCTAGGAAGACAATAAAAAAATAAAATACAAAATCTCAGGGAAGACCTGGCCAACAAGAGGAAGGTGATGGTCAATTAAGACAAAGATGTGAGATGGTAACTGGTAAAACAGCAAAGCAATAAAGGAGACAGATGGAATCATTTCATAAAGATTAAATTCTAAGGAACGTAAGAGAAAATAGACACCACAGAAAGCACAGCAAGACACAGAGAGTATAAACTTTAGAAAAGTGAAAGAGAAATAAGCAAAACTATTTTTAGAAGAGATGAAGCAAAAGTTAGAGAAAATAGTAAAAAATAATTCAAAATATAAAAAAATGGAGTTTATCCAATCATAGGAAAAGCAAAAGAATGGAGCAGAACAAAAGTTAAAAGGTATTCTTGGAGTTTTGAATCTGTACATTAAAATCCAAGATCCAAGTTTTTTTGTTTTTGAGACAGAGTCTCACTCAGTCACTCTGGGGTTGAGTGTCATGGCCTCATAGCTCACAACAACCTCAAACTCTTGGGCTCAAGTGATTCTCTTGCCTCAGTCTCCAGGTGCCCGCCACAATGCCCAGCTACTTTTAGAGACGGGGATCTCACTCCTGCTCAAGCTAGTCTTGAACTACTGAGCTCAAGCAATCCGCCTACCTTATTCAGCCTCCCAGAGTGCTGGGATTATAGGCATGAGCCACTGCACCCAGCCTTCCAAGATCCAAGTTTTGAGAAAGTTGCCCCAGAATGATTAATATCAAGACTGCTAACATTAGTTACTAGATAATATCCTATTAATACATATCCTACAAACACTAGACATATCCTACTGACAACAGTAACAAACTTTGGGCATCTGGGAAAAAAACATTATTTCATTTCTTAGTCAAATTGGCGTACTCCAGTGAATGCTAATGGAAATGGAAGAACACCTCTTTAACAATTCAAGAGAGAAAATTTGAGCCAAGGAAAATCCATCCAAGCTGTTCTTCAAGGGTCAAAACTATAGGCAAATTTCTGCAAATTCAAGTACATTACTTCTTACTAAAGTATCTCCCAGAGAACAAGATTCATCCAACCAAAAGATGACCAGGCAAGCTTCAAAAAAAGGACTGAGATGAACATTGAATGTATGTATTTATAAATAGAACTAGGACTAAAATGAGACCTAACATAAAGTTTACAAAATAAACTGTAAATATGAACATCATATTTGTGTAAACTTTCACTATAGAGTCTGCTATGTTTTTAATTATAGTTTTTGTATTTTTATTCTAGTGACTGCCTTTACAAAAAGAATTTTATGTAATACCTTTAGAACCTTCTTGTTTTAGGAACGGTCTATTGATCCCCACTATGAGCATCACGCAAATTATCTGATAACTGCTTCCTCCTCTCTTTTCTCTTGATTTCTTTATGCAATTATAGTCAACAAAATTGTTGTGCTATTGGCCAAATATTGTCCTCCCAAAATTTGTATGTTGAAGTCCTGACCTCCAGTACCTGACAATGTAACTATTTGGAGAGAGGATCTTTAGAAGGGGTGATTCAGTTAAAACTAGCTCTTTGGCGTGGGCATTAATCCAATTTGACTTGTGTTCTTATGAGAAGAGACAGTTTGGACATAAGGAGAGATACCAGGAACATGTATGCACCTGGAGAAAAGGCTGTGTGAGAACACGGCAGGAAGGCAGCATCTGCAAACCAAGGAAAGAGGCCTCAGGAAACACTGTGCAAAACTGCTAACACCTTGATCTTGAACTTCTAGCCTCCAAAACTGTGTTCTCTTGTGTCCTGGTGTTTGTTACGGCTGCCCCTGGAAAACGAATTCATTCATTCTTATTGTTTCACTGTGTACTCTAGACTCTTAAAATTCATACTGTGCTTACATAATAAAAATAAGATACAGTAGGATGATGAAATACATATCCTTGCATTATCTGTCATACTGGTGAATATAAAAGTGCTTCATTTACCATTTGTAAAATTACAGATAGCATCAAAAGTAAAATATCATTCTACTCCTTCAGGAGTATTAGCGGGTATTAGAAAAAGACTAGTTAAAGTATTTCCTATTTGGGTGGATTGGGGAAGGAATGATATTTAGGAAGTATTTCCTATTTGGGTGGATTAAAAGGGTAAAAACCTAAATGTAAAATAGAAGTTATGACAAGTTAAGATTGTCACACCAAAGAAAGAACCATACTTGACAAAGAAGGGTTCCCTTTATGATGGAAAAGACTGCAATAAATTCAGAATGAAAATGTGGTAGTTACAGATATCTGAATATGTGCACAGCTGCAGTCCTGACAGATGATCTCCTGGTCTTTACCACCGGTCCTAAATCCTACTCTTGTGGGTATCAGCTTCCTGTTCCAGTCCTGCTGATAGCGGTTGTTTTGGGTACATCTGTAATTTGAGGCTTGCAGGAAGTTTTTTCTGTCTTTTAATTTCATGAGAGATGCATTTTGTGAGTGTTTTGTGGGTGCTTTATCATTGTCTCTTTTTTCATTTGAATGATTTTGGGGAGGAAAAGTGGGAATACTCAGCACTGAGCAGATGACACAAACATACCAGAAGCTTTATTTTTAATTTTATTCCATTGGCAAGATTTCTAAAGTAAAATTAAACCACGTAGTGACAATAGGTACCTTTCCTTATTCTAGATTTTAATGAGAATACCTCTAAAGTTTCATCACACATGGTGTGGGTACTCAATAAAAAGCATTTATTAGATTCAAGTCCCTATTTATTTCTAGTTTGTTACGAACTTTTAAAATCATAACTGAGTGTGAGTATCAAGTGACTACATATAAGTCTTCTCTCCAATAATCTCACGTTAAATATTCTGTTGTTGATGAAACTTCTATTCTTGAGGAATACTATTTTATTTACCAAGATAGACTAATTTTTTATACACCATTGCATTTCTTTTTTGTATTCCATTTGTTTATTTTTATCATGCTATTGATCATTAATTGACCTTTAATATTTTTACTTCTGTCCTTTGGGGTTCTTATTTTAATCATACAATACTTCATAAATTACGATAAATAGCCTTCCTTGTATCTAGTCTTAAATACGTGTAAGTGATATGGTTTGGATATTTGGTCCAATGACATTTGATCCTGGTGTTGGATGTGTGGGACTTGGTGGGGGGGATATTTTGAACATGAATTTCGATCCCTCATGAGGCTTGGTGATGTCCAGCTTAATATTTAAAAAAAAATTCTGTGCTGTGTCTGTAATTATATTTGTTTTCTTTCCTTTCTAATGCTGATTAAATTTCACTTTGCTTTTTCTAGAATCAGTCTAAACATTTGTTTACTCAATTATTTACATTTTTTGAAGAATGAGTTTTAAGCTTTTAGATATTTTCTGTTTTTTCCTTACATTTTATTCCATTAATTTGTGTTATCATTGTCCTCTGGCCAATGGCCATCAGGAGCACCCCTATAATTGAACAAATTGGGTCTATCACATGCTATGGCAAGGAAGAATGGTCACTGAGGGGAAACTGCAGGACATCTCTGCCAGCAGGTATTAGAAAAGACTAGTTAAAGTATTTGCTATTTGGGTGGATTGGGGAAGGTTTAAGAAAGTATGATTTTGCTTTGTCAGGAAGTAAGGGCATCAGTAATCAGGCTTCTTAATAAATCTTATTCATACCAAGAGCAGACTGAGTGAGAATAAAGTAATTGTTGAAGAAGCAACTGTCATTCATATTAACCAGAAAAAGGGATGTTTGTATTTTGTGAATTTCACAGTGATCTTGTTTCAGTCTCTGCTCAAACCAAATTATTAAGTTGTCTTGCTTTTTCTCACTTTATTATGATCTCAGAGTAACCTTATCTGATACTCGTGATCCGTGAGATTGTTTCCAAAAGGAGAATAACAAGGCCTAGCTGTGAGCAGAAGGCCAGCTCCAAACTACATATTCTAGACCTAAGTGCAAACCAGCTTCTGGATGTGTGGGGTAAAGCTTGCAACTTTTCCACTAACATATGTTATTAAATTATTATTTAATTTAACAATTAAATTATTATTTACTTGTCAAAGTAAAATTTATCAAAAAATAACTGAAAATACCCAAAATCTCTTAAATTACTGATGAGAAGATAAATTGGTACAATCATTTGGAAAAGTGATTTACTTAAGTGAAACACACTATGCTCTATGTCCTAGAAATTTTACTTCTGGGAAAGTATCCAATGGAAATGAGGACATATGTCTACCAAAAAAAAGGTACAAGAATGTTCATAGCTTCATATGTAACAGCTCAAGACTGGACATAACTCAAATGTCTGCTGAAAGTAGAAATGGTAAATATATCATGATACTTTCATATAATGGAGTATGCTCGAAAAGACTGGACAAAACCAAACTACTGATACATGGAAAACCAGACCTAACAACGACGGGAATAAGGCAGATCCAAGCATCTACACATTGTAGAAGTCCATTTATATTAAGTTCAAAAATAGACAAAATGTCTATTTGGTCAATGTCAGAATAGGGACTATTCTTATATATTGACAATGAGAGGACACAGGGAACATTGAGGGTGCTGGAAAAATAGTACATATAAATTTCCTTTGTGGGATTATAAACAAGTAAAAAGTTGTGTAGCTATGCATTAAGGACTCATGCACTTCTCTCCAGAAAACAAAACAACAACAACAACCCCCATAAGAACCTATAAAACATCAACAAAGACAATCAATGTGAAAAAACATTAGGAAGGGAAGTGTGGTCAAGTTGGCCAGCTGCTCACAAACATCTATGTTTCCTCTTTATTTCTGGCAAAACTATACTGTTTTTCCCAGTTTCTCTCTCACTTCAGCTCAGTGGAAATTAAGCAGATTGATAAACACTATTTCTGGGCTATGCCCGTGAAGACTTCATGCCTGGGTATGGCTCCTTCCTGCTCATCAGGCCTCCTGGCTACGGGGAACATGCAAATCACATGCTGAAGAAGGCACAGGTATTGTTGGCCTGAATCTCTGAATGACTCTGTGGAGGAGGCCTAAAAGTTGTTCAGGACATCATATTGCTTTTGAGTAAGAAACTTATATTTGAGCCATTATACATTTTTACTTGCCCCCCTTTTTGCTGATACATGATATTTGTTCATTTCTACGAGGTATGTGTTACATGCATAGGATGTGGAATGATCAAGCTAGAGTGCTTAGGGTGTTGATTAATTTATTTATCATTTCTATGTGTGGTGTACATTCAAGTCCTCTCTTCTAGCCATTTTGAAATACATTGTTGTTAACTATCGTCACCCTGACTCTGCTATGGAACACTGAAACTTACTCTTCCTATTAATTTATATTGTTTGTACAATTTATTATATGTTTGTACTCATTAACCAAGCTCTCCTCATCCTGTCTTCATCCCTCACAATTTTCCCAGCCTCTGTTAATTATCATTATTTCTCTACTTCCACAAGATCAAATTTTTTTAGCTTTCATATATGAGTGAGAATGTTAGATATTTGCCTTTTTGTTCCTGGCTTATTTCAGTCAGTGTAATGCCCTCCAGTTCCATGTATGTTGCTCCAAATGACATGAATCCACTATTATTTTATGATGAGTAGTATTTCATTGTGTATATACACAATCTATTCATCTGTTGATGGACATTTAGTTTGATTCCATATCTTTGCTATAACTAAATATGGGGTCAGATATCTCTTCAATATAATGATTTCCTTTCCTTTGGATAAACATCTAGTAGGATTTCTGGATCATGTGGAATCCTAAGTTTTTTGAGAAATCTCTATACTGTTTTCCATGATGTCTTTATTAATTTACATCTCCACCAACTGCGTATAAGGCTCCTTCTCCTCCACATCCTCACCAGCAATTGAGGTGAGATGATGTCTTATTGTGTTTTTGATTTGCATCATGATTAGTGATGCTGAGCATTTTCTCATATAGCTGCTGGTCATTTGTAAGTCTTCTTTTGAGAAGTGTCAAAGCATATGCTTTGTCCATTTTTTAATGGTTTTTTTTTTTTTTAGAGACAGAGTCTCACTTTATCACCCTCAGTAGAGTGCTGAGACGTCACACTTCACAGCAACCTCCAACTTCTGGGCTTAGGCGATTCTCTTGCCTCAGCCTCCCAAGTAGCTGGGACTACAGGTGCCTGCCACAATGCACGGCTATTTTTTGTTGTTGTTGCAGTTTGGCAGGGGCTGGGTTCGAACTCACCACCCTTGGTACATATACTATAGTCCATCATTCCCCAGTGAGCCACAGGTGCTGCCCTTAAATTTTTTTTTTTTTTTTAACCATTGAATGTTGAAGTTCCCTCTTATATATTCTGGAAATTAACCTCCTGTCTAATGAGTAATTTGGAAATATTCTATGTAAGGGTTGTCTCTTCACTCCGTTATTTATTTTTGCTGTACAGAAGCTTTTTAGTTTAATATAGTCCCATTTGTCTATTTTTGGTTTTGTTGCCTGTGCTTTTAAAGTTTTAGCCATAACACTTTGCCTAGATCAATATCCTGAAGCATTCATGCTGTTTTCTTCTAGTAATTTTAACCTTTCAATTCTGCCATTTAGGTCTTTGATCCATTTTGAGTTGAGTTTTATATTGGGTGAGAGGTGAGGGTCTAGTTTCATTCTTTTGCATATGGTTATCCAGTTTTTACAACACCACTTATTGAAAAGGATGTCCATTCCCAGTGTATTAATATGTTCTCAACACTTTTATTGAAAATCAATTGGCTGTAAATATGTGGATTCATTTCTGGGTTTTCTATTCTGTTTCCTTGGTCCATGTGTCTGCTTTTATACCAATACTGTGCAGTTTTGGTTTCTATGGCCTTGTACTATACTTTGAAGTCAGGTAGTGTGATACCTCCAGGTTTATTCTTTTTGCCCAACTTTGCGCTGGGTATTTGGGCTCTTTCATGGTTCCATATAAATTTTAAGATTGTTTTTCTGTGAAAAATAGCCTTAGTATTTCTATAAAGAATATATTGAATCAATAGATTGCTTTGGGTAGAATGGCCATTTTAGTGATACTAATTCATCAATCCATGAGCATGGGATGTCTTTCCTTTTTTTTTTTTTTTTTTTGTATCCTTTTAAATTCCTTTCATCAATGTTTTGTAGTTTTTCTTGTAGAGCTCTTTCACAACCTTGGTTAAATTTATTCCTATGTCTTTTTTTGTTTGTTTGTTTTTTGTCTATTATGAATAGGATTGTCTTCTTTTGCAGCTGGTTCATTATTGGAATATAGAAATGCAATTGATTTTTCTGTGTTGCTTTTGTATCCAGCAACTTTACTGAATTTATTTATAGAATCCAGGAGTTTATTGGTGAAGTAGGTTTGCCTAGATATAAGATCATGTTGTTAGTTAGGAGGGACAAAATGGATGCCTTTTATTTCTTTCTCTTGCCTAATACTTTTATTTTGCTGTTTTCAGTAACTTCTCTGTCTTTCACTTTAAATAGTTTGACTGTAACACATGTATGCCATGGAGAAGAACTTTTTGCATTATATTTGTTCATGTATCTTTCAACTTCCTCTTTCTAGATTTGGGAAGTTTTTTTCTAATATCTTGTTAAATAAGTTAAATAGAAAAAACCCTTTTGTTTTCTCTTTGCACCATGGAACACTGATAATTCCAATATTTAGTTGCTTTATGTTGTCCCAAATGTTACTAAGGCTTGGCTTATTCTTTGTATTTACTTTTATCTGACTGAATTGAGCTCTGAGATTCTTTCTTCTATTTGATTTAGACTATTTTTTGAAGCTTTCAAATGTATTTTATATCTCATTCAATGAACTCTTCAGTTCTAAAATTTCTGTTTGGTTCTTGTCAAATGCATCTATCTCCTTGGTAAATTTCTCATTAATATCCTGAATTGTCTGATTGTTTTTCAGAATTCTTTTGTGTGTATGTGTGTGTGTGTGTTTTATTGTTGGGGATTCATTTAGAGTACAAAGAACCCGAGTACGTTGATTGCAATTGCTAGGTAAAGTCCCTCTTATAATTGTGTCCCACCCCTAAAAGTGTGTCACACACTGTAAACCCCCCATCCCCCTGCATTCTTCCCTCTCTCTGCTCTTCCATTCCCTCACCCTCCACTGTGTATTGGGTCATCAACTGTCCTCATATGAGAATTGAGTACATAGGATTCTTGCTTCTCCATAATTCCAATGCTTTACTAAGAATAATGTGTTCCACTTCCATCCAGGTTAATACAAAGGATGTAAAGTCTCCATATCTTTTAATGACTGAATAGTATTCCATTGTATACATATACCACAGTTTGTTAATCCATTCCTGGGTTGGTGGGCATTTAGGCTGTTTCCACATTTTGGCGATTGAAAATTGAGCAGTGATAAACAGTTTAATGCAAGTGTCCTTATAGTAAAAGGATTTTTTTCCTTTCTGAGCAGATGCCCAATAGGATTTCAGGATCAAATGGGAGGTCAAGCTTGAGTTCTTTGAGGGTTCTTCATACTTCTTCCAAAAGGATTGTATTAGTTTGTAGTCCCACCAGCAGTGTAAAAGTGTTCCCTTCTCTCCTCATCCATGCCAGCATCTGCAGTTTTGAGATTTTGTGATGTGGGCCATTCTCCCTGGGGTTGGTAATATCTCAGGGTGCTTTTGATTTGCATTTCCCTAATAATTACGAACAATGAGCATTTTTTCATATGTTTGTTAGCCATTCATCTGTCTTCTTTAGAGAAGCTTCTATTCATCTCTCTTGCCCATTGGTATATGGGACTGTTAGCTTTGTTCATGTGGATTAATTTGAATTTTCTCTAGGTCCTAGTTATTAAGCCTTTGTCTGATTTAAAATATGCAAATATCCTTTCCCATTGTGTAGATTATCTGTTTGCTTTGGCTGTTGTCTCCTTAGCTGTACAGAAGCTTTTCAGTTTCATTAAGTCCTATTTGTTTATTTTTGTTGTTGTAATTGCCATGGCAGTCTTCTTCATAAAGTCTTTCCCCAGGCTGATATCTTCAAGTGTTTTTCCTATGTTTTATTTGAGGATTTTTATCGTTTCATGCCTTACATTTAGGTCTTTTATCCATCTTGAATCAATTTTTGTGAGTGGAGAAAGGTTTGGGTCCAGTTTCAGTTTTTTACATGTGGATATCCAGTTCTCCCAGCACCATTTATTGAATAGGGATTCTTTCCTCCAGTGTATGTTCTTGTTTGGTTTATGGAAGGTTAGACTGTAAGATGTTAGTTTCATTTCCTGGTTTTCTATTTGATTCCAAATGTCTTTGTTTCCATTTTTGTGCCAGTACCATGCTGTTTTGACCACTATGGTCTTGTAGTACAGCCTAAAGTCGGGTATGCTAATTCTCCCAACTTTGGATGGTGTTAAATCTGTAGATTGCTTTGAGAAGTATAAGCATTTTAACAGTGTTGATTCTTCCTAGCCATGAGCATGACAGAATATCACTTTGTCACACGTGGTAGAGTGTCATGTTGTCATAGCTCATAGCAACCTCAAACTCTTGGGCTCAAGCAAGTCTCTTGCCTCAGCCTCCCAAGTAGCTCTCCCAGGAGGGAGAGACCCTGTGCTGGGATTACAGGTTTGAGCCACTATGCCTCTCACTTACCTTTTTCCTGCATCCAGCCAATCCTGGCTGAACAGGCTGTGTCTTCCTGCCCCTTCCATGCCTTAGGTATTTCCTGTCACTTCTCTTTTCTAATCCTGTGTTCACTCTTAGATGCTCTATTCAAAGTGTGATTATCTTGTTTCAGTTTTGGTTCTTCTTTGTGGAGGAGGTATGTCAGATGCCTGTAGTCAACCATCTCAAGACCCTCATCCCATTACACATGTTGAGATGTCCTTATTATGGGAACATGTCTACCCCAAGGATAGTGGAAAGATGGTACAAGTAATAGTATTGAGAAAGCTGGTTAGTAAGTAAAAGGGAAAATGTCATTTAGACCCACTTATTATAGTTGTCTCCAAAAGAAATTCCAAATGGATTAAAGGATGTATGACAATGCTATAATAAAAATAGGAAAAATATAGGTGAATAGCTTATTACTGAACAGGAAACAATGGTTTCCTACAATAAAAAAGTTACAAGAAAAAGATTGCTAACTAAACATACACATTAATGTGTATATTTTAATTAATATTAATTAAAATATTTAATAATATTAATATTTCTGTAAGTTAAAAAATATTGAAATACTGTATAAGTAACTGGGAGAATAAAGGGTGAATTTTTGCTATCATTTTTATGACAATATTCACATATACAACAAAGTTGAAGTATATAGCAAACACGTGAATACCAACTAAATTTTTATTGTTAATATTTTAGTATATTTGCTTTATCAGATATCCATCTAGTCACATCTTTATCATCTATTAATCCATAAAATATTTTGTGTATTAAAAAGCTGTAGACATTAATAAGATTCTTCCTAAATATTTCAGTTCATTATATGCAGTTTTTCTTTTGATATAAATATACAATAAAAATTGTGTGTTCATTCACTGAGTTCTGACCAGTTTATGCAACTTGATTAGTAACAAGATATAGAATGTTATCAACTTAGAACTTACTCATATCCCTTCTCATTCCATCCTTGTTTCCTCAAGATAACCATTGTTCAGATCTTTTCCTTGATGGAATGATTTCGTATAGTCTATGATTTCATGTGAATGGAACTATAAAGTATAAGTATATATTTTCACTTAGCATATCATTTGTATTCTTCCATGTTGTTTTATTTGTAGTTCACTCCTTATTACTTAATATTCTATATCATAATTTGTTTAACTATTCTTTTCTTAAATTTTTTTGTTTTTATTAAATCATAACTGTGTACATCAATTCATTTATGGGGTTCAGTGTACTGATACAATGTGAAATGGTTACATTGAACTGATTAACTCATCTATCACAATTATGCTCTTTTCTTAATAGTGTTGAAATGTACCATTGCATCATGCACATTAGGTGAGATGCCCCAAATACTCTCCTTCCTCTCTCCTTTTTCTTCTCTTCCCTTCAACTTTCTGGACTATAGTTACGTTTTACCATTCATATGAATGTGTAGGTGATTATATATTGATTTCATAGTAGTATTGACTACATTGGATACTTTTTTT
>CAUYRH010048527.1:0-15420 GCA_963574655.1 Perodicticus potto | reverse complement strand
GGCTCAACGGGCTAAGGCGCCAGCCACGTATACCTGAGCTGGCGGGTTCGAATCCAGCCCGGGCCCGCCAAACAACAATGACGGCTGCAACCAAAAAATGGCCAGGCGTTGTGGCGGGCGCCTGTAGTCCCAGCTACTTGGGAGGCGGAGACAAGAGGCTCGCTTGAGCCCAGGAATTGGAGGTTGCTGTGAGCTGTGATGCCACGGCACTCTATCCAGGGTGACAGCTTGAGGCTCTGTTTCAAAAAAAAAAAAAAAGAGATCCAGCAGGGAGCAACCTGCTCGGTGTCTACGATGGATTTATGGTGCCTACGGCTCTGAAAGTTAGCTGGAGAATCACGTGCAATAGTACAGTCACCATTTCCTCTATTGGTCGCACGACCCCTTTAAACAAGACATTGTGTTTGAAAAGCCTGGGCTCCAGGAGCCCCGGGGCCACCAGCTGGATGTCACTACCTTATCTGGACCTTAATTTTCTCACCTTTGAAGTGGGGAGGTTATGTGACATCTTCCAAAAGTTCTTTTATTGTCTGACAAGTTACAGATTGTTGCTCTCTGCAGTTCCCTCTGTTCTGTGTTGAAACTTATAGTCCCTTCTGAAGGTTAATTATTTAGCATCACTTGATAGCAAAGAAAAAGCCTGGACTCAGACAGAAATTGGACTTCAGCTTTACTGTGTGACCTCAGGCAAATTACTCTCCTGTTCTGAACTCCAGTTTTTTCACCTTCAGGAAAGAGGTAAGAATATCTGCCTGGTAGCTCATTCAAAAACAAAAATGAAGCAATTTATGTAGAGATCAGTGCTTGGCAGTTAGTAAGCACTCAAGAAAGAATAGTTATTCATGTGATTATTTCCTTTGCTAAGACTTTCTCCATTGCCTTTTGCCATAGCAGGGTGTTCTTGTTTTATACAGAAACCTGCAGGAGGTGGACTCTGCGTCCACAGCCCCAGTCCCCTCCTGCCTGGGTGACGCCGGACTGTGCTCCCGGCACCCCTTGCAATTGTGTATGTTCATGTGGCTGCATTCTGCCCCCAGACAGGGAGCAGCAAAGCTCCTGCTTATAACAGAACATTCTCGTTCCGCCTTTTATCACGTGGTGCAGACAACTTTGGAAACCACACGTGGCAGATAAAAGAGCCTGGGGATGGCGGGATATTATGCTCTAGAAATCCTACTTGAAGGAGAAATGCCTGATGGCTAGAACACTCTTTTCGGACAAGGCACATGAGGGGGAATAGCTTCCAGTGTCTTTGAATTGTTTACTTTTCAAGTTATTTATTACAGAAGCTACCTTTGTCTAACTATCAGTAATTTGTTTAGATGGACAAGGCATGATTTAAAAAGATAATATAAAAAAAAAACAGGAAAAGAACTGGTCCTTCTTATTATTTACTTAGAAATGAAGGGGTCTTTGCTCTGTGTTTTTTGTTTGTTTATTTGTTTTTTTGACGGATTCTCACTCTCTGGCCCTGCGTAGACTGCTGTGATGTCATCATAGCTCACAGCAACCTCGAACTCCTAGGCTCAACAGATGCCCTTGCCTCAGTCTCTCCCGAGTAGCTGGGACTATAAGTGGCCACCACAATGCCTGGCTAGTTTCTCTATTTTCAGTAGAGATGGGGTCTCACTCTTGCCCAGGGTGGTTTTGAATTCCTGAGATCAGAAGATCCACCTGCCTCAGCCTCCCATGGTGCTAGGATAGGTGCGAACCACCACACCGGGCTGGAATCTTTGCTTTTTTAAATTCCATGTAACTGACATTTATCGGTTGCTTCTGATGTGCTAGCCCAGGGAGGGCACCTCCCTGCAGAATGAGGACCAGAGTCTGTCGTGCAGGGAGGGCCGAGCGGCTATCTGGCTCCAACTCCCACTTGACAAGTTTTGGACTTTCCCCCTGGGTCTTATCTCCAAATAAGTCTATACATACACCCACAAAATTAGTCCAACAAATAAAAAGAAGACATTCATCATAAGATACCCACAAGATTTTGAAACTTTACACTGACATGTTCTAAATTTTTTCAACATACCAGACAAGCCCTGAATGAAACAGCATTGATTCTCTCACAGCCCCTGCTCCCAAGAAGTGGCCAGCCAGGATCACACGTGATTACATGAAGTGCCACAATGAATGTACTCGGCAAATACGGGAGGGACACAGATCAATGAAGGGAAGTGATCTCCACGGGGCAGACGTCCCAGAAGAAGTGGGGTCTGACCGGCTGGCAAAGACGACCAGGATCATCCACGTGGAAGAGTTCTGGTGGAAGATAAGTTGGGGAGGGGCTTTGCAGACCACAAATGACACTGGTGTGGACACCGTCCAAACCCTTTGAAGGCTTTTGAACAGGCGAATAACCCAGGTAGAGCCGTAGGTAAGAGCCATTGTTTGCACACCGTGTCAAGGATAAACTGGGAGGGGAAGAGATGACTGGCAAAGAGGGTTGTCAGGGAGTGACCGATAATCCACAAAAAGTCTGTTGTGGACCCAAGACAGTGACTGGGGGGGAGGGAGGCAACACGGGACAGAATCAAGATTTCTAGGAAGTCCGGTTCTCGGTGCCCGATCAGCTCTGGGTTGAGGGGAGATGTCCTGGGTCACTCTGCTCAGCATTCATGGCAGGCTGGGGTCCTGATGATGTTTAGATCAGCCCAGTCCTCTCACGTCATCGCCCACTGGCTCCCACTCCGCTACGGTTTGTGTCTAACCCTGAACACTGGGTTTCTCACTGAGACATGTTTGGGCCCCAGATTCTACCAGACAAAGAAAAGCTCCCTGGCGTATGGAAAATAGCTACTTAAACAAAATCATGGACTGGCTGTACTGTATTTGGGTCTGTGTGTGTGTGTGTGTGTGTGTGTGTGTGTGTATTCCTAGCAGGCTTAATTGCAATAACATTTATATCACATAATATAGTGCACTGAGGTGGTAATTTTCCTATCATCTAAATTGCAGGCTGAAATTGTGTTAAGGAAGGACCGTAGAGAATGAATTACTGCTTTCAAAATGACTACTTTTAACCAACAGTGTGACTGGCAAATGAATGGGAGAGACAGAAGGACGTTTTGTATTTAGCATCAGTCGGCTGTACCCCAGGACTTTTGAAGTGTGGCTAGTTCACACTGCTTGCATTTTAAATTTTTAACTGACATCTGGCCCACCTAGAAAATCATTTTTACTACTGAATGTTGTATTACCTTTGGAAAACACATAGCAGTTATTTCTGAAAACGTGGTGCTGACAGTTCAACTTGTCGATTTCTTTTGGACCCTCCGGCCAGGTCGCTCTGGGTTTGGTTGTAATGACTCAGAGCTGGGTGCCAAGAGGAAGGAACACCATGGACTCATGTCAAGCAGAGCAATGAGCAAGTGAGAATGTGGCGTCTTAGACCCACTAGGGATTTCTGGCTTATTAGACATGTGGCAGTTACAGACTGGTCTCACCGGGGAGCAGGCCTGGTAGCCTAAAAGGTGGGTGCTGGGTTCGAATCCCACTCCACCAGGGACTCCAGCATCAACCCTGTGACCTCGCAAAGAAGGCAGCTTGTCTGAGCTTCACTGTCCACCTCTGGAAAGTGGACGTGATAACAGAGCAACCCGTCAGGGCTGTGCAGTGTGAAAGGAGGCAGGGTTGGGGGGTGGCTGGCCAGGTGCCGTCCTGAGGGAGGTGACAGCCTCACACTCCTGTTACTGTTCTGGATGACGGGTAGTCTGGGGAAAGCTGTGGGCTGGGAGCCCCTGAGAGATATTCGGGTAACTGAATGAATCCAAAGTCACAGCATGTCAGGAAGCCGGAATGTCAAAGCTTTTGGAGACATCTGTGGGGAAATGGACCAGAGCGGCGTGGGGCACCAAAGAGCAGGCCGACCCGGGGCTGCAGAAATGGAGGCCTCTGCCACGGAGCTCCTCGGAGGTCATGGGTCCTTATCCGGCATCTTTGCCTCTGTTCACGTGTCCTTCTACCAGAGCCTGTGGCTCCCTTTTCTCACTGTGTTTATGAGTGGAGGTCTGTGAATCAGAGATTCCAACGTACCCAGCACAGTCTTCAGGGGCTGTCTGTTATGTCAAAGTCACTGACTCCAGACTCCCTTTCCTGTGAACAAATGGTCATCTGAGCCTGACTTTTAGCCACAAATTGCCAGACATAGGCCCAGGAAGCACAGACACTCTCATATACACTGGTAAGAACCCAAACTGCCACAACTCTTTTTGTTTGGGTTTTTTTTTTTGAGACAGAGTCTCAGTCTGTTGCCCTGGGTAGAGTGCCATGGAGTCATAGCTCACAGCAACCTCAAACTCCTGGGCTCAAGGGATCCTCCTGCCTCAGCCTCCCGAGTAGCTGAGACTACAGGCACCTGGCTAATTTTTCTACTTTTAGTAGAGACAAGGGGTCTCACTCTTGTTCAGGCTCTAACTCCTGAGCTCAAGCAATCCTCCTGCCTCGGCCTCCCAGCATGCTAGGATTACAGGTATGAGCCACTGTGTCCTGCCCAAACTGCTACAACTCTTGAGGAAAGAAACTTAGCAATTGCTCACAAAACTATATTCACCCTTGCCTTTCACCCAGCAATGCCAATTCTCGGACTTTAAAGACACACCTTTAATAATGCAAAATCTATATAAGAAAAGCAATTCATTGCAGCATTGTTTATAATTGCAAAGTATTGATAACTACCTAGAGGCCCACTCATAGGAGAACAGTTGAATAAACTATGGTACAGCTACACCATGGAGTACAAGGCAGCTGTGAAAAATATGAAAAATATTGAGGACCATTATTGTAAACTGCTAGGGAGTGACTTCCACTGTCCAGTAAATAAAGCAAAGAGCAAGAGTTATCTATGGTACGCCATCTTTTGTGTCAGAAAGTAGAGAGTGAGAAAATGTGCATTTATTTATCTTTTTTGTACAAAGAAATACAGGAAGGGGAAACTGGAAACTACTAAGATTTGCACCTACAGGGAATGGGTTAGAACAGGACGGAAGAGAGAGTGGGGTGCGAACCGGGTGGGAGGGACGGACGTGAGAAAGCCTCAGACCTTTGAAACATGTTAATTGTTACATATTTAGAAAAAAATGAACAATGTGGAAAAACCGTAAAATGAAATATAAACAGAAACAAACGTAACTGTCCTCTAAATGAGTAGCGTTAACCGTGCAGGGGGAGGGTGTATAGTTGTCCCAAACCAGCTACGGCCTGGAGTGCTTCATCACCCTACAAGCCCACTTTAGCGTGGTACTTTTGTACAGAAAGAGCCCTGGAGGAGAGGAAGGAAAACTTGGCAGAATGGATTTTCGAAATGATCCTTCAAAGCTCTTGTAGCATATGTTTTTGCGGGTTCTTAGTGAAAGAGCAATTTGAAGTAGATGTGGTTTTATGGATAATAAACACAAGGTCAAAGATGACGAGCAGACATTTGTGTGCTAACTGCAGGGGATATTGAGATTATAGGTACACACATGGATAATATATATATATATATATATATATATATATATATATATATATATATATATATATTAATGTGCAGAATCCATGGGAACAAATCCAGCTTACTAGTTACTAGTCCACCAAAGAATGTAATCTTGAAAGAGAAGCAAGAAATACCCAAATAGGTCCCCAACGAGAATGTTCAGTGGTGTTTTCAAATCTGCCGAGAGGATTTCTGCCCACGAATATTTATTGAGTACCTACGACGTGGCAGGTGCTTTTCTTCCAGCAGAGTAAGAGGCAAGGCCCTCATGGAGGCAGATGATAAACAAGAAGACAAATAATCAGATTGGCAAATGTAAGGAGTGAACAATGTCTTTAAGATGACAGTGACTTGTGTTGAGATAGCCACAAAGTCTTCTTGGACTAGGGAGCGTCTGAGCGGAGACCGCAGTGGTGGAGGGAGGTGCCAGGTGCAGATCTGGGGGAAGGAAAGTCAGGCCGAGGGAAGAGTTAATGCAAAGGCCCTGGGGTGGGATCAGCCTTGGAGTGTTTGAGAAACAGAAGGCCAGGGTGGCCACAGCAGAATGAACGAAGAGGAGCCTGGCATGAGATTACACAAAGTACATTAGAAAATAATAAACCCACTCAGATAAAGCTCTATTCCTAAAAGACTGACCAAAATTATATTCCAGCTCCCTGAACCCGAAAATTGTGTTTCTACCTCATGAAAATTCCTAGGCCTGAGATAAAACTTGAAAAGGATTTAATGAAAAACCTTTACTCTCTGCCTTATCTGTTCGGGGTTCGCTATTTCCTCGGAGGGTGTCAGGCGAGGAGAGGAAGCACGCTTAATGTTTTTAAAAATGCCATTGCTCTGCGAAGAGTGAAGCTTCGCTAAGTCACGGTGGCGGGGCTACTCTTGGTTGACAGAAATTTCAGCATCTATGTATTAAGTAATTGTTTAAAGCAAAGGCGGCTTTCTGTTGGAGGAAGCTCCCTGCAAGCCCATATAATAGTGTGGAGAGGAGCGGGTGACGAGAACAATTTCGCGGCTCATGCTGCCACCGGCGCTTGGCTGCATCCCTTGAGGGCAAGACTCTTCTTGTTTGAGGTTGGGCGAGGAAGAGGTTAAGCTCTAGGTTCTGTCCCAATTGGTCAACCAAGTGAAAACAGTGGGGCTTGGCCGCTTGCTGCGAAGGTAAGAGAGTGACGGGTGTTGGGCACTCTTCCTTGGCAATAGGGAGAGAGGGCAGGTTAGCCACCAGGCACTGTGTGAGGTGGGACGACGCGGCCCTTTGCGGTTCTCTTGGCAAGGTCTGGGGCGGGATGCCAGACTAGGACATTTTCTGCCTGAGCGCGCCTTCTTCCCCTTGTGGCTGAAGCTGTGTTGACAATGAACCCCACAGAAGTGATCAATGAACACTTCCCACGTGTAGCTGTGTTAGGAGAGGGCTGAGGACAGCAGGAGACCCGACCCTCTGTGTCTCTGCTCCACTCGTCCCGAAACACACCCTCTCACCTTCACAGACAGGAGCATCGCTGTAACCAGGCCTGGCCCTCAGCCTACTGGGGGTCCCCGGCGTCATGCTGAGACCTGTGCTGGGAGGCCCTTGGGAGGGTCACTCCACACACCTCCTTCTGGTGCCCGGATGCCGGCGCCAGGCCATCTGTGGTGCCCAGGAGCCAGAGGCTCAGTGTTGTCATATTTGCAAACCTCAGATCCATCTGACTTAGTAACTGTAGGTGGGTTTTAGAGGCCTTTTCATCAGCAGTGAGCATCAGTGTACCCAGCTAAAAAGAAAACCGAAAAAAAGTGGAACGATTTGCTCTCTGCAGCCATGAGGACCCTGCTATTTTCTGTGAGGGGTTCTGAGTTCTGATCCTCGTGAGTAGTTCCTGGCGCTACTTTAGGTGAAGTTAACCGTTAGGGATATTTCTCCAGAGAAATGAACAAATAGAACCCCCAACACTGCTTTGCTTAGCCAAGGAAAGGAGCCGCCCACGTTTAAGCAACACCTATGGGAACTTGCGAGGATGGTGCGTCCTCTTCCAAATTGGGAGGGAATAGAAGAGAAAGAAAAAAGAAATTAAGATTTAGTAAAGCATCACAAGAACGAAGAAGCAAGAACCCAATGTACTCAGTTCTAACACATGGTGGTGGGTAGAGAATGAGGGAGTGGGGAGAGGGGAGAAGGGAGGGGAGTCGGGGTCACGGTGTATGGCTCACCTCTTGGGGGCAGCACACCCAGTTACAAGTGGAATTTACCTAACAAAGGCAATCAGTGTCAACTAATTCTTTGTACCCTCAATGAATCTTAAACAATAATAAAAAAAAGAATTTATGGAAGAAAAAAAAATAAAAAAGAAAGAAAGAAAAGAAAGAATTCAAACAGTCCTTAACTTTTTAAAGGGGTATTTTTATTTATTTATTTTTTTTTGAGACAGAGCCTCAAGCTGTCTCCCTGGGTAGAGTGCCGTGGCATCACAGCTCACAACAACCTTCAATTCCTGGGTTCAAGCGAGTCTCCTGCCTCCACCTCCCAAGTAGCTGGGACCACAGGCACCCGCCACGACGCCTGGCCATTTTTTGGTTGCAGCCGTCATTGTTGTTTGTCGGGCCCAGGCTGGAACCGAACCTGCCAGCTCAGGTGTATGTGGCTGGCGCCTTAGTCCATTGAGCCACAGGCGCCGAACCTAAAGAGGTATTTTTAATAACTTGCTACAAAGCCTGATCCCAGGATCTCGTGGCTGGCCCTGGTCCATGGACTGTATTTGTGGCGGTGTCATTTATGAGAGATGCCCCTAGTTCCATCCATGTTCTTGTGCTCTTATATCTACAGGCCATCCCTCCTCTCCGACACCCCCCTTTTCTTCTCTCAGCTTTCTTGGGCTAAATGCAACATTAAACACCCTGGTGTTCTGCTGGATGGCAGTGGCAATTCTTAAATAAAATCTGGGCAACCTCAAGCCTTAGGGTCTCTTTAGGAATCGAAGTCCCAGAGGCACAGTGGGCACGTGTCCCACTGGTGTGCCTTGGAAGGAAGCGTTCAGGTGCCCCCTCCTTTAGATTGTGACAGAAGCAGACAGGTGCCCCCAGAGCCCTGACATTCAAAAAGAGCACAACACGGAATTTTGTTATTCTATTAGAGTTTGATTTTGGTGTCTACCAGAATTGATAAATTGTTAAAATGCAAATGGGCGAATGTTTTTCCTTTTGTGTGACCTTAAAGATTTTTTTTGCTTTGGAATATTGGACTCCTTCACTGTTTCTTTTGAGAGGAAGGAGAGAGGAAAACTGTAGCTAATAAAAGGCAGTTATCACCAGCTCTTTCTCTAGAAAGTCTTAATTCCCAACATGTCACACTGGGATTGTCATCAAGAGGGCGGGTAAAATTGCCCATGTAAATCTCATTCTTGTTGAACAGCAAAGAATTTAGCTTAACACACAGACGTACACATTCATACACACCCACAATGCACACTCACACCCTCACACGTACACATTCCCATATGCACACAGATTTGCAGCCTGCACACGCTCACACATGCACACACACGCCCACACTCCAGCAGGTCCACGCTCACACACCCACACACACACTTTACCTTTGCTTGTGAGGGTGAGTCCACGCGACCATCTTCACCTCTCCAGTGAATGAAGAAATGGCCTGCTCTCTGGTAGGCACAACGACATCTGAATAAATCAGCAGACAATGTCAAGGACACTCACCATCATCTCCTTCAAGGTGACAGTGGCTTATGAACAGTGACATGAAGTCCTCATCTTCTGGCTCACCTCCTTGATTTTACAAATCCAGGGACAGTGCTGGGTCTGTGCTTGGACTGAGGGTCACACAGCTTATCTCCCATCCCCATGGAGAGCTGTGGGAAGGCTGGACTGGTCGTCTTAAATCCAGCTTCCTAGGTGGTCCCAGGAAGGAGACGCACCATGTCAAGTCAGCTAAAGGGCTGGGCTGGCTGAGTCCTGACCACCCTGGGCTAGACAAGGGGCAAATGCCCACCAAGGGTGTCACTCAGGGGCCTGTGGCTCCGGGACCAGGGGCTGTCTTGATCCTGGGTTTAGCTCCCCGTCCTGGAAGGCAGGCAGTGGGGCTTGAGACGATACTGATGTCCCTTACGGGCCCACATGGCTCCCCAGAGGGTCGTGAGGCCAGGCATGTATTTAGTTAGCGGTAATGATCTCGTTAGGCGTGTGAATAGACCACCACCCAAGACATTCAGCCCTGCCAGCGGGCTTCCCCCCCTGCCCTGCCTCCCCTGTGTGGCTTTACATGGGAGGTGAACTGTGATTAACAGACTTCCAGTGCTTAATAATTTGCAAAACAGCATTAAACAAGGGAAGTTGGGGACAATTGGAATGGGACACTGGCTGGGCGGGAGGTGGTTGTCAACAGAGCCAGGACAATCCCACGAGCAGGGCCTTCACAAGGCTGGGAGGACACAATGTCACAGCTGGTGCCGGCGGGGCTCCTGGCAGACGGCCCTCCTATCCGTCCAGGTGGTCAGGCTGAGCCGGCCTTTTAACTTTTCTGAGTTTCTTTAAAAGGGAAGGGAGGGCCCTCCTGTTTCTTCAGTAGGAAAGAAAGTAAGAGGAGGCCCCTGAACAGGAGAAAGAAAGAGATTAAGCAGCAAAGAAAATGACAACCGATAATAGAGAGCACTGTCAGCGCTGGTAATCCTTGACATGCAAGGACAAATATGAAGACTTTGTTCTTGAATTTAGATGAACTTGGTGTCAGGAGGGAAACCGGGATGGAAGTTGGTCTGCTCTGTGAAGGCAAGTTGGCAGCGGGTTGGCAAAACCCTTGGGAAGCGGCTGCTTTAAGGAATATTTACGAAAACAGCTACAGCTGGGCAGTCTGCATCTTGGAGCCCCACAATGGTGGAAGGCTGGACAGGCAAATTATTAAAGCCGTGAGGGTGTTTGCCCTTCCTGTCTTTGTCTCACCGTATTACACTCGGGGAGGTCACTCCGGCTCTGTGGACGCTGCTTAACATTCAAAAATCATAAAAGTTTGGTATTTTTAATATCCATCGCTTGCAGAAAATCTGATTTTTATCAGTGTGCATTCAAACTCCCATGTATCAGGGGCTGTTATCCACAGTCCTCAGAGCAACAGGAAGTGGGTTTTATGGGAACATCATAATGGGGGGCCTTGTTTGACTCCAGAGAAACTTTAATGACTTATTAAGATCTAAGAGAAGGAGAAAATAAACCAAGAATGGTCTGGGTGAGCTTTAGTTTTAGCTTCTCATAAGCTCTGTTTTTTTACATGCCAGTAGAGTCCAGCCTCTGCCTGGGTGATGCTGATTCACCTCCCATCTACTAATTAGAGTGAATATCCATGTCACCCTTCCCTGTAGTTCTTCCCTTTGTTAAAATTATATTTCTATGGCTCAGTGCTGTAGCTCAACGGCTAGGGTGCCAGCCACATACACTGGAGCTGGCAGGTTCAAATTCAACCCGGGCCTGCCAAACAACAATGACAACTACAACCAAAAAAAAAATATATATATATCCAGGCATTGTGGCGGGCACCTATAGACTCAGCTACTTGGGAGGCTGAGGCAAGAGAATCGCTGAAGCCCAAGAGTTTGAGGTTGCTGAGAGCTGTGACACCACGGCACTCTACCCAGGGTGACAGCTTGAGACTGTCTCAAAAAAAAAAAAAAGATTATATTGCCATTGGAACAGTTCAACATGCTGCCTCTAGTCCAGATGGCAGGCTGTGCTTCTTCTGGCAAATGTCTTCATCATTTTAAAAATAGAGTTCCAGCTGGCACAGTGGACATGCCCCTGAGATTTATCACAGTTTGCAAAATGGGTCCTTGGTTTTTCTTGAGTGGCTGCGGTGACAATTGGAGAGAGAAGAGGCACAGCATGGGGGGTGAAGTATCCAGTACCTGGAGATGTTTTGGTGAGAAGGCGTCTTTAGGAATAGCCACTTACAACCCCAGGTTGCTCTTATGTTTAAGGAGAAGAGGCGCCATTGCTTTTCAGGAATGGCAGCGAGCAGCGGGACTGAGCCGAGGGCAGCGTGGGTGATGGAGGTGTCAAGAGTGGGGGGTGACTTTGCAGGAGAGCGTGGAGGATGTCATCGGGCGGTGACGCAGTGACACTTAGCGCCTGCTGTACTTTTGGGGCCATGTTTCATCCAGTCAAGATGACTGGCAGCCTCATCTTGTGATTTATTTAGCAGCTGGGATTTGTCTTGACAGCCCAGCTTAATGTGTCCCTTTCCAGGACTGGCAGGCCACAGAGAAAAGACTCTGGGGGACCCCACTCCCTTCAGTGCCGGCAGGGTGGCGTGGCCCTGTGCCCAGCTCTGTGGCAGGCGACCCATGCCCTCTGCAAGCTCCCTGGCATCCGTCACTACTGTCCTCAGAACCACCCAGTATGGGCTTTGCCGTAGACCCCGAAAGTCTCTCCCTGATTAAAACAGAAAAACAGAATGTGCTGTCCCTACAATTTTTCGAGGAGTATTTTCACACAGGGACCGTCTTTTGCCCTGGTTTGAACCAGGCTCATTCTGGCAATTATGGAAAAATTAGTTTCATCTGCTTCCAGCGAAATAATTGACTTATTGATGTCTTCCTTGACAAATCAGACCCGGGTTTGTACGAGGCTTTGAAATTGGCAGGGGGTCCTGGTGCATGAATTGCTAAAAACAGGAGTTTTTAAAAAGCACATGGGATTCTGTATGATTCAGCAATGATGAACACATCACTGTCTGTGGGTCAAAACCTGCAGAACGTAACCATGGAGTGAACCCCAACCTACTCATGAGTGTGAGTAACACCGTATCAATAGCAGCCAAGGCGGCAGGTTGTGTTGCTGTTAATAACCGGGGTGCAGGAGGGACTGGGGTGGGAGCTGGGAACTCACGTGTTTCTGATTCATTTTTCTACAAACCAGCTATGGTCCTGTTTAGATTCGGAAAACCTCCCTATAAAACTTCTTCTAGAAAATAGTCTATTAATTTTAAAACAAACAAAAGGCCCAGGGTGAAATTGCAGCCAAGGTGAAGGGTGTTCACGTTCCACGTGCAACTATGGGGGTGCAGTTGGGGGGTGCAGCTGTGGGGGTGCACTTATGGGGTGCAGCTATGGAGGTGCAGTTAGGGAGTACAGCTGTGGGGGTGCAGTTAGTGGGTGCAGTGGTGGGGGTGCAGCTATGGGGGTACGGTTAGCGGGGTACAGCTGTGGGGTGCAGCTATGGGGGTGCAACTGGGCAGGGTAAGATGCTGCTGATGCTTCACTCACCCGTTTGGCACCCAGCTGGTGAACATCTGCTGGTCTTTGCCAGGGCATTTTCCTGCCCACTGCGGGGAGGCCAGAAGTGCTGGGAAGCTGATATGTGGCCTTCGTGGGGAGCGGCCTCCACGTAGTGACCAAGAGGCGCTGGTGGAGGAATTGTGGCTGTCACGCCCCGGGATGGGGCACTAACTCTACCCCGGCTCCCAGGGCCCCGAGGGATGGGCACCCAGCGCTGCAGTGACACCTGCTTCTTCCTTTACCACATCACCCCACAGGGTCCCCTGCTGCTGCCTAAGTCACTGTCCAACCTGTCTCCCGCTGACAACAGTGTGCACCAGAAACCAGACCTTACCCTTGGCGTAACCCTCTGCCAGGCGGGATATGAAATTTGAATCAAATAACAAAGTAGCAATTGGGATGCAAATCTTCTAGGTACGCCTAGAGGGATACAATGCCACTGGGGGAGGGCGTTGGAATTCAAAAACCGAATCCTGAGAAATAACTGGACATAAAGTCTAGGAGCTAGGAGGACAGTCTTTTTAAAATGAGGCGCCTGAATGCGGGTAGTGCCTGCTCAGCTTTGGGGAGCTGACAGATTAGACACCTAGGAAGCTGTGGCTCTGTTTTATGGCTTTAGTTTGTATTTAAGGCTCTGGCTGCAAGGACTTGGCAGCCCTTTTCTGGAGGGGAGCCCTCCACAGTTCCTGCCCCCAAATTTCAGGGCTGGTGTTTATTGGACCTGGGCACGGGCGCTCCGCCCTGCCCCGAGGGCCCAGTACCGGGGCCACCTACCCACAGCCACGTCTCTGGGCCGGACCAGCACTGTGGGCTCCTCCTCTGGCAAAGCTCTGAGTGAGCCATTCTTATTCTAATTAATAACTTCACTTGACTAGGTGATAGATGATAAAGTTATCCAAATAGGAATCATTACAGAAAGATAGATAGAATTGTCTCTCCCCTTCCCCGTCTCCGAGTTCTGCCCTCCAGAGACGAGCCTGCTGTTGCTCCCCCAGAGCCTGTGCAGATATAGCCTACATACACAGAGCGTATGCACCAACTCTGTTAGAAAGAAACAGGAGTGTGGGAGGCCGACTTGAGGACGGCCCCCCGCTCCTGAGGCTGGTGCACCTGTCCGGCAGAGAGCTCCTCTGGAGTGTGCCAGGCCCAGGGAAGATGAAGGCATGTCAGATCCATGATCGGACTCTGTTACACATGACTGCGCTGCCATAGCTGCTGGCTCTCAAGAAGAAGCCATGCGGTACCCAGAGAGCTGGGGCCTCAGGGTGGTCCACAGGAGCTGAGAGGGAGTGGATTCTGCCATCAACCTGAATGAGCTTGAAGGGGGACCTTGAACCTCTGCAGCCTTAGTCGATGCTTGAGAGGGCAGTTCCTCCTGAGCAGAGGAACCAGCTGGCCCAGGATGAATTTACATTGTTTGGAGCTGCTACATGTTGGTAGTATTTTACAGAGCGATAGAAAAGCAATACAAGTAGTATTAGGGAAAAGCTTATTTTCCTATTTGTGTTGTTTTATAGCTTTCCCCCCCCTACTTAAAAATCCATCTTGGAGATGGAACCAAACAGCAAATCTTCTTTAACCTTGCTTATTAAGAGCTATTGGTCTGCCATTTAATTAACTCAGCAATTTTTTTTTTTTTTTGAGACAGAGCCTCAAGCCGTCACCCTGGGTAAAGTGCAGTGGCAACACAGCTCACAGCAACCTCCAACTCCTGGGCTCAAGCGATTCTCCGGCCTCCATCTCCTAAGTAGCTGGGACTATAGGTGCCCGCCACATGCCCGGCTATTTTTTGGTTGCAGCCGTCATTGTTTGGTGGGCCTGGGCTGGATTCAAACCCGCCGGCCCAGGTGTATGTGGCTGGCGCCTTAGCTGCTTGAGCCACAGGCACCGAGCCTCAACTCAGTTATTTTTAAAACCAAAGTTGAGTAGTAGCAGTACCTGGTAATAGACTTGATCTGTGTTCTCATAAAAGGCAATACAGTGACAATGACATGATGCAAAAGTAATTTGGCCAAAATAATTTTTCAATCTTTCTATTTTACTTGGTTGGCGTATTGGTTTAAAGATAAAATCAATGAAGGTTTTTAAAGATGACGAATAATTTCCAATGATACATACTTAATAAACGGATTGGTCCTGTTATGGTTAAAATAGGCAAATATATTTTCTTTTCTTATGAAAACCACACCAGAGATACTCAAGAAACTAGTGGACGCTGGCGAGATTTTCCCTGACCTTCCCCTGGCGAGTCCTTAGTGAGGCCACCTGTCCCAGCCTTGCTTGAGGCTCAGCTTGGCTGTGAATTCCAGCCAAAGAGACACTGCAGAAGTGGAGGATTTCCCTTCCCTGTCCTGCTGACTCCTTCCCCATCCTCTCCCTCCTCACACCTGCAAGCCAGAAACAGGATTCAAGAGAGAACTTCAGGTTCCAAGGGGCAGTGGAAGCTCAAGCTGGAAGGAGATTGGACTGACAGTCACCCCATCGAAGGCTGCCTCCCAGCGCCCATTGAATCATTGTGTGAGTTAAGCTGCTAAAATTTAAGGATTGTTCAGATTTATGTTTTCCAGAAAGGTCATCAAGCCACACGCAATAAAGATGGTTCCAGTCCATGAACCCCTGTATCACTCTCCCTCCGGAGAAACCCCAACTGCCCCCTTCTATCATCGCCCGACCCAGCAGGAAGCAGTT
>CAUYRH010048526.1:0-11275 GCA_963574655.1 Perodicticus potto | reverse complement strand
GCCTGTGGTCCCAGCTACTTGGGAGGCGGAGGCAGGAGACTCGCTTGAGCCCAGGAATTAGAGGTTGCTGTGAGCTGTGATCACAGCACTCTATCCAGGGTGACAGCTTGAGGCTCTGTCTCAAAAAAAAAGAACGCCCATCCTTCATTTCTTCCTGACTCTAACAGGATGCCTGGGGTGGCAACAGCCATCCAACATAAGGAAAAGAAAAAGAAATGCCAGTTTTCATGACGTTAAGCTGCTGAGTCAATGCCACAGCCGTCTGTTTCCATGTTTCTTGCTTTGTGATGAAAGTAAACCCCGTTTTCATCTCTGACGGTCAGGTGTTCCTTCTACTGCTTGCAACTGAAGACATTCCTAACCAGTAGACTTGGGAACTAAAGGAAGAGACGGTGACGCTTCCCCTTCCACCCTTCATCTACGATTTCCCAACCACTGCTCCTGCTGCACAGTGTGATCACCCTCACCTCACACACAGGGCAGGCCGGCAGAGGAAATGGAAGCCGTTAGACACCTACCTCCTCCCTCCCGGGGGCATCAGGAGGGGCAGTGGCTGCCACTGCCAACAGCTTGATGGGAGTTGTGGTATCACTGAAAACATCTGACACCTCCTGAGTCATGGCCTCCTGCATCCGAGCTTTCAGATCCTTGAAAACATTGTTTACAAAGGAAAATTTTCAGTAATACACCAAAAACATATCTGCTAATGTCCTTAACAACACTGACACCTTCATTCATTCAGTCTTTCATCCAATAAGTATGTACTGAGTGCCGACTGGGTTAAAAGCACTGAGCTAGCCCGTAGAAGCTGTAACTTACGAATTCTGCCCTCTCAGAGGTTAGTGGTCTCATACAAGAGATAAGACATGACCCACAGGTCCCCCAAGACTCTTCCACCCAATCATTGCCTTTCTTGGTGGCCTTTATGAAACAATATGAGAAGTATGGGTTAAGCCCAAAGAAGGCCCCAAGATGAAACTCACACCCTTCCCAGTGCTGGTGGGACCTGATGACAACAGTGGCAACTGTAGGGATTGTTTGGTACATGTATCATCAAATGTCTAAGCAATTTATTTTCTTAAGAAAAAAGAAATCAAGAATTGGAATTTTTTTAAAACCAGCTTCTAGAAAAAACTTGATAATGCTTATTAGGGAAAACCTCACCAGGATGTGGCTGCACCTAAATTTGTGTTTTTCAAATTTCACTCACTCAAGAGTTCTTTATGATTTCCCATCATGACATTTGCCAGACGATGCCCTTCCGCCACAATCTCTTAGTATGGGTCTAACGGGATTCTTAGTAGCAACAAAAAAGCTATTTTTCATAGTTATCATACATGGTCCAATTCAAGTTTTTTGGATTTATACAAAGGAGTCTCTATCACCCAGACTGTTTCTCAAGATAGGCAGCATGTAAGCTGATGATACCTAAGATGATTTTAGGTGTTATGTAGACAAATGTTTTTAATAATTATGTGTTTCTTGTAAAGGATAACAGAAAAAACTAGCTTACCAAATAAACCCATGATTTCATGATTATTATAAAGTTTTCTTCTTAAATTTTTTTTTAATTGTTTTTTTGTTTGTTTGTTTAGAGATAGTCTTACTTTATCACCCTGGGTAGAGTGCCGTGGCATCACACAGCTCACAACAACCTCCAACTCCTGGGCTTAAGTGATTCTCTTGGCTCAGCCTCCTGAGCAGCTGGGACTACAGGCGCCTGCCAGAACCCCCGGCTATTTTTTTGTTGCAGTTTGGCCAGGGCCAGGTTTGAACCCACCACCCTCAGTATATGGGGCCAGCGCCTTACCCACTGAGCCACAGGTGCTGCTCCATGAGTCCATTTTACGAAAAATAATGACTAAATAAAAGTACAGTGACAAGTGAATAGAGCAAAATCATAAAGAACTCTTGAGTGAGTGAAATTTGGAAAACACAAATTTAAGTGCAAACAACTACTGGTGAGCTTTTCCTAATAAGCTCTGGATTATATAAGCTCACACTCTCTTTACTTTCCCTAGATACAAAGAATTATTATATATTTTTAAAAGCTCCCTCTTTCTTCCTTCATTTTTCATTATAGTTTGCATAAAAAGTATAATGGTACTCTGGGAAGCGGAGGCAGGAGGATCATTTGAAGCCAGCAGTTTGAGACCAGCCTATGCAATAGCAAGACCCCATTTATACAAAAAATAGAAAAATTTGGCTCGGCACCCATAACTCAGTGGTTAGGGATCTGGCCACCGACACCAAGGCAGGCGGCTTCGAACCCGGCCCAGGCCTGCTAAACATCAATGACAACTGCAAGAAAAGAATAGCTGGGTGTTGTGGCAGTTGCCTGTAGTACCAGCTACTTGGGAGGCTGAGGCAAGAGAATCACTTAAGCCCAAGAGCTTGAGGCTGCTGTGAGCTGTGACACAATGACACTCTACCAAGGGCAACACAGTGAGACTCTGTCTCAAAAAAAAAGGCTTGGCGCCCTTAGCACAATGGTTACAGTGCCAGCCACATACACCAAGACCGGCAGGCTTGAACCCAGCTCAGGCCAGCTAAACAACAATGACAACAAAAAATAGCTGGGCGTTGTGGCAGGCACCTGTAGTCTTAGCTACTAGGAAGGCTGAGGCAAGAGAATCACTTGAGCCCAAGAGTTTGAGGTTGCTGTGAGCTGTGACACCACTGCGCTCTACTGAGGGCGACATAATGAGACTCTGTCACACTGTCTCAAAAAAAAAAAAAAGAAAGAAAGAAAAGAAAAATTAGCCAGGCATGATGATGTATGCCTGTAGTCCCAGCTACTCAGGCAGCTAAGGCAGGAGGATTACTTGAGCCCAAGAGTTTGAGGTTACAGTGAACTATGAGAACACCACTGCAGTCTAGCCTAGGCAATGTGCAAGACCCTATTTCAAAAAACAAAACAACAAAAACCCTATAATGTCATAAGCTCCTGAGTTCTACCTTTAAGGAGTCTTGGAGCTGAGATGCAAGCGCTCGTGCCTGAGGACTCTCCCCTTCCCCTCTGGCAGCCAGGTCAGCCAGCTGGGCTGTCAGCTGGTCCACTCGGTCACACTTGGCAAGAAGATCTTGGCGATAAGGCCCCATCATGACATTTGCCAGACGATGCCCTTCGGCCACAAGCCCCCGGATGGCAGCCTGACCTAAACCAAGAGAAAAACAATGAAATTCACACAGACCCAGAGAAAGCAACAAAAATGCCATTCTAGTAATTTTTTTCTTTTTTAAAATAAGAACATTTAATGGGTGGGAGATTCCCTAAAATAGAAGAAAATTGGAAAACACACACAAAAAAAGTAATATATAAAACATCATAATTCCATCATTATTCCATTCATTAAGGTATTTCCTTCCAGTCTTTTTTGTTCAATCATTCCATACACCTATACACACATATATTTCTTTCACAAAATTCGGATCATACCATACATTAACTTTTATTCCTTGATTCTTTTTGTTTGTTTTGAGACAGTCTCAATTTGTCTGCCTCAGTAGAGTGCTGTAGCATCACAGCTCACAGCAACCTCAAACTCTTGGGCTTAAGCGATTCTCTTGCCTCAGCCTCCCAAGTAGCTGGGACTACAGGCAACCGCCACAATGCCCGGCTATTGATTCTTTTTATTTAACACTTTAATTCTTTTCATTTTTCTACTTAACTATCTTTAAAAATCATGATCTAAAAACCCATGTAATATTTTATCATATTAACCATAATCATTTCACCATTTACTTATTATTAAACATTTAAACTATGTATATATATTCTTCTATTTAACTCTTTGGAAACATATGTGATTATTTTTTAGAACAAAGCCTTTAAAGTCAAATTGCTGAGTCAATGAGCATAAGCTTTTTAAAATCACTCAACATATAATACCAAATTCAGAAAGTTTGTACCAATTTATTGATCCCCCAGTAAATCCTACATCTGCCCAATTCCCCAACCCCTCATGACTCTGGGTACCACTAATTAAAAAAATTACCTTTTTAATCTAATGGATATAGCAAATGAAGTAAATAGATCTTTCAGGGTTAGCAGGCTTGCTATCATAAAATGACCTTAATTCTTATACACCTCCTCCTAAAGTTCTCCCCCAAAATCAAAATTTTAGGTTATAAATTCCACAGGTGACTATGTGTTGCAGGAGCTCCCACAACTGAAATAAATAACCATGGTAGTTATTGCCTTTTACTTACTTTCAAAAATTCTATACTTTGCAAGGACAGTAATAACAGAGATGCTAAAGAATGATACATACTAGGCAATATTTAGTTCAGTTTCGATTCAACATAAAAACCTATTTGCCCACAGCAAAATCACCTGTTCTCAAATATTTCTCGATTAAATCACAGGAACTGTACTACCTACATTTGGAAATGTTATCACACTGAAAAATGACTTACCAGTGGTTGAAGAACCCTTTCTGTACCTAATTACAGACCCCTCTCAACAGCTTGCATATTTGCTCTGAGACCAGGTTAGTGAGGGTTAGGTACACGGGCGCCCTTACCGACTCCCCGGTCGTCCAGTGTGGGATTATCAATCCACCGCTGTGCTTGCTCGATCTTGCCCTCAAGGTGCACAGCTGCTTTGGCGGGTCTGCTGTTGGCCACAGCCCTGTTGGTTTTGGTCTGCAGGTTCTGCAGCGCCGTGGCCACCTGCTTGGCCAATGCTCGAGCCTCTGGGGAATCTCCTTTCCCCCTACAGAGAAAAACACCAGCCCTCCGGTCACACACAGACACAGTTTACATGGACATTACTTCATTGCTAATGACAAATGTTCATGAGATGACAAACCGATTATTACTATTAATTTGGTTTGAAAGGAATGATTTCTTTATTTGGCTCTTATACAAGTCATCGGTAATTTAAAATCAGATTATGGGTGAGGACTGTGGCTCAGTGGGTAGGGCACTGGCCACATACACCCAGGCTGGCGGGTTTGAACCTAGGCCGGCCGGCTGAACAACAATGACAACTGCAAGAAAAAAAATGGCCAGGCGTTGTGGCGGGCGCCTATAGTCCCAGCTACTTGGAAGGCTGAGGCAAGAGAATCTCTTAAGCCCAAGAGTTTGACGCTGCTGTGAACTGTGACACCACAGCACTCTACCTAGGCAACATATGAAACTATGTCTCAAAAAAAATAAAAAAATAAAATCAGATTATCTTGTCCTAGTTAATATATATGAGTTTGCATCAGTCTAGCTCAAAGGAATCATTTGGTTAGCTGAGCTCAATCAGTCCTCACTAGGTCAGCTGCACCCTCAGCCTGCCATCACTGCAGACACTAGCCCCCGCTGGAACCAGTTAGGCTCAACCACGTCCCTTATAGTAGCTGTACCAGAACTAGTAGTAGTACTATCTTCTGCATCCTAACTCTGCCAGGTACTGCTGCAACCACTCTTATTATCCTATTTTAAACCTCACAACAACCCTATAAGGTAAACAGCTGTATTATCTCTATTATTCAAAACACAAAACTGAGGCACAAGCTTGGATAACTTGCCCAAGTCCTATTACTTACTTTGATGAAAACAAGACTCAAACCGAGCATTGTGACCCCAGAGTCCTCATTCTTCAACCATTAAAACATTTGATTTCAGCTCGGCACCTGTAGCTCAGCAGCTAGGGTGCCAGCCACATACACCGAAGCTGGCAGGTTCAAATCCAGCCCGGGCCTGCCAAACAACAATGACAACTACAACCAAAAAATAGCCAGGCATTGTGGTAGGTGCCTGTAGTCCTAGCTATATGGGAGGCTGAGGCAAGAGAATCACTTAAGCCCAAGAGTTGGAGGTTGCCTTGAGCTGTGATGCCACAGCACTCTACCGAGGACAACATAGTGAGACTCTGTTTCAAAAAAAAAGAAAAAAGAAAACTATTTGGTATCACATAATCCCCAATCTTTGTCATAACTCAAAGATAACATACTCACAATCAGGCAAGGCACGCAATTGGATTCTGGTGGTTCTCTAAGTACAATGTGAATAAAAGTCATCTGAGATTTTTTTTTTTTAAGAGGTAGGTTCTTAGTCTATTACCCTGGGATAGAGTGCAGTGGTACCATGGCTCACTGCAATCTCAGATTCCTGGACTCAGGTGATCCTCCTGCTCTAGCCCCCCGAGTAGCTGGGACTCCAGGCCTATACCACTACAGCGGCTAATTTTTCTTTTTCTTTTATTTTTTTTATTTTTTTTGAGACAGAGCCTTAAGCTGTCACCCTGGATAAAGTACCATGGCATCATAGCTCACAGCAACCTTCAATTCCTGGGCTCAAGCGAGTCTCTTGACTCCACCTCCCAAGTAGCTGGGACTACAGGTGCCCAACACAACGCCCGGCCATTTTTTTTTTTTTTTTTTTTTTTTTGGTTGCAGCCATCATTGTTGTTTGGCAGGCCCGGGCTGGATTCAAACCTGCCAGCTCAGGTGTACGTGGCTGGCGCCTTAGCCCGTTGAGCCACAGGCGCCGAGCCTTTTTCTTTTATTTTTTATTTTCTGAGACAGAGTCTCACTTTGTCGCCCTCAGTAGAGTGCCATCAAGTTATAGCAACCTCAAACTCCTGGCTCAAGTGATTCTCTTGCCTCAACCTCCCAAGTACCTGGGACTACAGGTGCCTGCCACAATGCCTGGCTATTTTTAGAAACAGGTCTCACTCTTGCTCAGTGTGGTCTCGAACCCGTGAGCTCAAACAACCCACCCACCTCGGCCTCTCAGAGTGCTAGGATTACAGGCGTGAGACACCATGCCCAGCCTCTGGCAAATCTTTCTATATTTGGTAGAGACGCTGGCTTGTACTCAGGGTAGTCTTCAACTCCTGGCCTGAAGCGATCCTCTCACCTTGGCCTCCCAAAATGCAAGAATTACAGGCATGGGTCACCACACCTAACTTTATTTTTAAATATAGATTGTTAAACTCACTGTCAAAAGAAATTCTGATGAAGTATGTCTGGGGTGGGGTCCAGGGGTCTGCACTTTTAACTTTTTTTTTTAAGTATGATTATTTATTTATTTTGTTGTTGTTGCAGTTTGGCCAGGGCCGGGCTCGAACCCACCACCCTCGGCATGTGGGGCCGGCACCCTACTCCCTGAGCCACAGGCGCCGCCCATGCACTTTTAACTTTTTCAAGTGATTCAGAGACAAACGATTCTTAGTCCATACCTGATTAAAAACACTGCATAATTAACCAGAGGTAGGATCTGGAGCAGGAAAGCCCAAGCTACGATAAGGTAAAGCCAGAGAAAAAAACTCCCATTAAGTAAACAAAGTCAACACAGTGAGTGAAACAGTGAGAACACCAGACACTGCACGGTGGAGGGAGTGGCTTCTAGTTGCCACTAGATCTGGTCACAGTTCAAGCTGTCGGGCTCCATTAGACGCCTCTTTATATTTTCAGTAAACCTCCACTTTTTACTTGAGGTACTTCCTTGTAGTCAAAAAACTTCAATAATAGTATCAACAGTATCAATAAAACAACAACCACAATTATGTCACAAAGGTAGATGACTGCCCCCGAAACATCATTCCAGAGATTTCAACTTCTAACCATGATGAAAATACAAAGAATCTGTATTTTACATCTCAAGTCCACTTAGCCACAGAACAGGCACCTTCAGGCTAATCTTACCGGTCTCATCAGTAAAAATGAAAATATTAGCCCACCTGCCAGAATGACTAATTTGGATACTCTCTTTTTTTTTTTTTTTTTTTGAGACAGAGCCTCAAGCTGTCACCCTGGATAGAGCTGTCATCCTGGTCTCACAGCAACCTCCAATTCCTGGGCTCAAGCGAGTCTCCTGCCTCCACCTCCCAAGTAGATGGGACTACAGGCACCCGCCACAATGCCCAGCCATTTTTTGGTTGCAGCTGTCATTGTTGTTTTGGTGGGCCCGGGCTGGATTCGAACCCATCAGCTCAGGTGTACGTGACTGGTGCCAAGCCGCCTGAGCCACAGGTGACGAGCCTGGATACTCTCTTAAGAGCTCCTTAATGAGTATAATTTTTTATAACATTCTCCATTGTAAAGTTGGACAATGAAAGTATTTCACATGGTTCTGACCATGGCTACTCCTGCTGCCATTATGTACCTGTGCATTCATAGATATGCTACAGTAAGAAGTACTGATGGCATGAGTGCCCACACATGAAGGTCTGCTGTGATCTCTTCTTCATTAAGAAACATTAATCAGCACCTATCGTATGTATGGACCTGTGTAAGTCCTGACAATACAGAATCTCTGCCTTTGAGTATTTTAACGTCTACAAAGAATATAAACACTACACCAATGGGTTAATAATGAACACAGGCCTAACTGTATAGATATTATTATTATTTTTTTTTTTTGAGACAGAGCCTCAAGCTGTCACCCTGGATAGAGTGCCGTGGCATCACAGCTCACAGCAACCTCCAATTCCAGGGCTCAAGTGAGTCTCCTGCCTCTGCCTCCCAAGTAGCTGGGACTACAGCGCACGCCACAACGCCTGGCCATTTTTTTTTTTTTTTTTTGGTTGCAGCCGTCATTGTTGCTTGGCAGGCCCGGGCTGGATTCGAACCCGCCAGCTCAGGTGTACGTGGCTGGCGCCTTAGCCTGCTGAGCCACAGGTGCCGAGCCGATATTATATTTAACAAATGATAAATTAGGGCAGCACCTGTGGCTCAGTGATTAGGGCACTGGCCCCAAATACTGAGGGTGGCAGGTTCAAACCCAGCCCCAGCCAAACTGCAACAAAAAAGTAGCCGGGCGTTGTGGCAGGTGCCTGTAGTCACAGCTACTCAGGAGGCTGAGGCAAGAGAATTGCCTAAGCCCAAGAGTTTGATGTTGCTGTGAGCTGTGATGCCACAGCACTCTACCCCGAGGGTGACAAAGTAAGACTCTGTCTCTAAAGAAAAAAAAAATTTTTTTTGATAAATTATATTTTCTCTCCCCATCTAAAATAATTCAAGATTTGAAGTAAAAAATAGTGATCCCTAAATGACTCAGCTTGATATGTAGTCTCTCCATCACTATAACCTCCTGCAAAGTATGTCTACTCCCACCAAACTTATTTCACGATCTTAGGCAAGAGTTTGCTTTCTTAGCCAGCACTGTCCTCTTAGTCTAGTGGTTCTCAACCTTCCTAATGCCACGGTCCTTTAATACAGTTCCTGTGGGTCATGACCCACAGTTTGAGAACCGCTGTCTTAGCCAAAGAACTGTAAAGTACCTCTCACTGGAAATAAGAAAAAGAATTAGGAGGCCAAGCACAGTGGCTCACATCTATAATCCTAGCACTGTGGGAGGCCAAGGTTGGTGGATGACCTGAGCTCAGGTGTTCAAGACTAGTCTGAGTAAGAGTGAGACCCTGACTCTACTAAAAATAGAAAAACTAGCCAGTCATTATAGTGGCCACCTACAGTCCCAGCTCCCTGGGAGGCTGAGGCAGGAGGATTGCTTGAGCCCAAGAGTTTGAGGTTGCTGTGAGTTGTGATACCACAGCACTCTACCCAGGGCGACAGAGTGAGAGACTCTGTCTCAAAAAAAAAAAGAAAAAAGGCATTATCCCATAGAAGAACAGGAGATGAAACACGTAAGTTAAATGAAAAGCAAAATATAAAGACACTTGGGTATGGTAATCTATTTAGAATGGGGCTAGAAACTGAAGTAGAAAAGAGCAACTTTAACTGTTGCTTTTATACTCTTCTGTAGTCCTCTTTAGCATGTTCTGAAGTTCATTCTGTTTAGTTTTATTTTTTTAAAGAGAGAAAAGTAGCCAGTCACAGTGGCTCACTCCTGTAATCCTAGCACTCTCAAAGGCTGAGGCAGGTGAATTGCTAGAGCTCAGGAATTCAAGACCACCGTGAGCAACAGCAAGACACCTCGTCTCTAACGACAACAATAAAAATAGCCAGGCGTTATGGTGGGTGCCTGTGGTCCCAGCTACTTGGGAGACTGAGGCAAAAGGATCACTTGAGCCTAAGAGTTTGAGGTTGCTGTGAGCTGTGACATAATGGCACTCTACTAAGGGCAACAAAGTGAGACTCTGTCTCCAAATAAAAGAGAGAGGAAAAAATACTTATCCAGAGTATAACGTATCACTTCTTTTCCATACAATCAAAGTAGGTACCCGAAAGAGAGGAGGCGGTGGTAAGAATGTTGTTATAGGAACAATCACCCAGGAAATATAATTTAAGGATCTTTGATAATTGCTACTTATAGAATAACATTGCCGGGGGAAAAAAAAGTACCTGCTATATGCCTCTTCCCTGCCCTACACACACAGCAGCCTGCATAGCCAGCCACAGAAACTATTTTCCTCCTATGTCTGTGGAATAGGTAAGTCACAAACATGTAGGAGCAGGGAAAGTCCTAGTTTAGAGATTTAAAAACATATTGCAAAAAAAGGAGTCCAAGCATCCTATAGTCATTAATTTAAAATCAAGTGACCAGCAATAAATCATTTAAACCTCATTTACATCACTGATGCGAAAGGAGCAATGTCTGACCTCGTCATGTCACACAGAATCAATGAGAATATAGGACAGGAGAATCACACAGGCATTCAGCCTAAGAGAATTCAAATATGTATTTTCTTAGGAAAGAAAAGAGAGAAAAATATATTAAAGGGCAATTTAAGGGATTAAATACATACTGTCTTCGTAGATCCGCTAATTTAGAAGTCAGAGCAGATATTTCTCCAAGGGAACGTAGAATGTCATCTCTTTCTTTAGGATCATCACATAATTCTGCTATTTTCCGAGCTTCAGCCAAAGCTCCTCGAATCTGTTCTTCTCCTTCTGGTCCACCATTTGGATCTGCTAGCCAATTCTACACACACACAGAGAGAGAGAGAGAGAGAGAGAAGAAGCACACAATGATCTACTCGTGAGCCACATTTTATTACACATAACAAGGCCACCAAAAATACTTCTACAGTAATCACCAGCCATACCAGTAGTCATTTTCATAATGCTCGTCCTTCTCACTGAACAGAGGCTCTGACCTCAGGGAAGATCAAACCATTCCCTCATCTTTCTAAAATCCTTTTTTTATTTTTTTTATCTTTTATTTTTTTGAGACAGAGCCTCAAGATGTCACCCTGGACAGAGTGCCATTGCATCACTGCTCACAGCAACCTCCAATTCCTGAGCTCAAGCGAGTCTCCTGCCTCTGCCTCCCAAATAGCTGGGACTACAGGCGTCCGCCACAACGCCCGGCCATTTTTTGGTTGCAGCCATCATTGTTGTTTGGCGGCCTGGGCTGGATTCGAACCCGCCAGCTC
>CAUYRH010048525.1:0-16128 GCA_963574655.1 Perodicticus potto | reverse complement strand
TATAAATGTCTTCATATAGTGATCAAAAGGCCATGAAGGCTATGTTAAATAGTTCAATGAAAATATTTCAGATTGTATATGAAGTCAGCACATTGTGCCCCATGATTGCACCAATGTACACAATTATGATTTAATAAAAATTAAAAAAAAAAAAGAAACCGTCACTGCTCTCTCAGCAGGTGGACACAGAGACATGGAGGCTTTTAGCGTGTAGGAAGATATGAGTAATTTATATTGATTTTGAAGACAGGTATTTTTTATGTTCAATCAAATTGAGCTCAGAGCACTTTGTTTTTGAGGAAAGAGCATAAACTAAAGATGTTTCCTTTCACAAGGTATAGAAAGCTATTAGATTGTGATTAGTGACATTTTCAATAATACACAATTGTAATAGCACACCAACATACAGATTAAGCATTTCCAAGTGCATGTCTACATATTCAAAGATAAGGGGAAGTGATACGTAAGACTATAAAAATTCCTGTATAAAGAGGTGAAAAAAATGCAAGAAATTTTAATTTTTGCATAAAAAAGTAGAAATAGGAATAACAAAAAATTAGCTTTAACAAAATCCAGATTATATACAGCTAACCTTTGCACAACATGGGTTTGAACTGTAAGGTCTACTTACACGAGCAGTTTCTTCTGCCCCTGCCACCCTAAAGACAGAGAGACAAGCCCCAGCATCCTTCCACCTGCCCAGTCTGCTCAGTATGAAGATGATGAGGACGACCTGAGGATGAACATATTGTGACAATCCACCTCCACTGAAGGAATAGAAAAGCGTTTTTTCTTTCTGTGGTTTTCTTAACTACATTTTATTTTCTGTAGCTTACTTTATTGTGAGTACAGTCAGTGGAAATCAAAGAGGGGGCTGAGGAGGGGTGGTCAGACAAAAACCTACCTCATGGGTACAATGAACACCGTCTGGGTGACAGGCACACCGAAGCATTACAAAAGTGATGTGTGTTACCAAAAATATTTGTACCTGCATGATACCTTGAAGAAATAATAATAATAATACAGGACCTGCCACAAGAAAGCAGACAAAATGTGGTAATGGACACTTGATGTCATAGACTTCTGTGCCACATTAGGCTATCAGGAGTTAGGTCTTGGGGGAATCGAAATTTATAGAAGTTCAAGTTACATGTGGACCTTTGCACACACAGAGTATTGGTACCCTAGCAACTACTTTGTTCAAAGGTCAGCTGTACAACAGTTCTTTAAAACTTATGACTGGCTTTTTAATTCAAAATTTGTTATAGCATTTTAAAGGAGGCAAAATTAAGTCTATTAAAGTAAAATGAAACTTTTTCATGGAATGTAAAGTCAAAGATACCTTTTCCTGTTACCATGACGGCTCCATGAGGGCCGGGGTTTGTGTCTTGCGCACTCACTGCCGGACTGCCATTCACTAATGAATGAGAGTATATCAAAAGGTAAGCTGTCTTCTGATCCGCTGGGACGTAGGGAGAGAGAGGCAAAAGGTGAACTGCTATGACTTTAAAGAATCAACAAAAGTTTAAATGTAGACAGTGGGACAAGGAAGGAGTCCACTACTGAGGTGTTAATCAAAGAATGAATACTCAAATGTTTGTTGGTTGACATCCCAAAACATGAAATGGTAAAGCTACCTCAGAACAAAAATGCTCTTGGCCTGATGGTCTTGCTGCCAAATTTTCTGAGTCATTAGTGCTTGAACACTCTGGCTGTTAATGGGATTCATGGAAGAAAGATAGGAGAACCAAGACAATTTATATTTTAGAAAGAAAGAAAAATAGTACGAAACAATAGGGACATTCTAATATGCATCATTGCACAGTTTGTTCTTCCCTCATAGGTCTGTTTTTAATCAAGTTCTTTAATTTGTACTACAGAATTAAGACATCAAATTTAGCCCTCTTTGCTCTGCTGTTAATATTTTTTAAAGTAATTTTCTTTACAGCCAGACATTTGTTTTACAATTTCCCAATGTAGATTATTAAATTGCTGTTCCTGAAACAAAGACACACATTTTTCCAATCTTTTTACTTATTAATCTTCACGATAAGCAATTGAAGAGTTAATCTCAAGTCATTTTAAAGGTACTTAGTACTTGTCACTCTCACATTTTAATATAAAAGATGTGTATTTTATTTTTTTGTTCCTGCAGCTTTCTTCCCCAACTCCCTTGTGAATATTTATGTAGGAACATGTTAATTACTTGCCTTCAGAACTGACCCTATTTACTTCTCTCCTTTGTGGAAAAAACAGCGCTATTCACATTTTTCTATTAATTCAGCTTTACGCATCAGACATTATTAAATTTATTGTAATTTTCCTTTTTTTCATGAGGTGTCTCTAAGTCATACAAATGCAAGCCCCAGTGATATGCCGTCTTTTCATCCTGACATGACTTACACCCTCATGGTTCAGAAGTTGATGGGGAAAGGCAAATTGGCTAGATTACGTTGGAAAACTTTCAATGAAAGCAGATAGTCTCTGTGTACACAGAGCAGGATGATCAGATGAAAGCAGAGATAAGTTAACAATCCTGTGTAGGCACATTAGTCCTTTACTCTTTCCTGGGCTATGCTATTTTCTATAAATTTCTCACTTATTTTTTAGGAGTGGTAGAGCAAAGTTTGATAAGTGAACACTTTTCATACATATAATTTGTATAGGTGTCAGTTTCAGGCAGGTAAGAGAATAGGAGAAGATAAGCTCGGAGTATGGGATGCGTATGAACAAACAGAATATTTAATTAAAATAGTATGGGGTGATGAAGAGATCAATTAAATAACAGATCATTTCATTGTCCCAATAAATTTGAAATTACACACAGCAGGTTTAGGAGTTTTATGAAGGTTACCAAAGATTTTTATACATCATGTAGTGAGTACTTTACTTTGGACACAGATAAATATAGTATTATGAAGTTGGTTTATATGAAAAGAAAATAGTCAAATATTAAACTTTAAGTTAGAAGTGAGGTTCTGAGAAACTTGTTTTAGGAAAAATATCTAAAGGAATGTGGGAATATTCTTATTCTTGATCTGTATTTCTGCAAACTGTTAACACTGCAGATCCAAATACTACAAGGCCATAGCGATGAAAATAGCGCAGTGTTGGCATAAAAATAGAGACAGAGACGTTTGGAACCAAATAGACACCATGAGATGAAACTGACATCTTACAGCCACCTGAACTTCGATAAACCAAACAAGAACATACACTGGGGAAAAGAATCCCTATTCAATAATGGTGCTGAGAGAACTGAATTACCCCCCATGTGTAAAAGACTGAAGCTGGACTCACACCACTCTCCACTCACAAAAACTGATTCAAGGTGGAGAAAAGATTTAAATCTAAGGCATGAAACAATAAAAATTATCAAAGAAAGTGTGGAGAAAGTACTTGAAGATAATGACCTGGGGAAAAATTTTATGAAGAAGACTTCCATGACAATTGGTATAAAAACAAAAATAAACAAACGGGACCTACTGAAACTGAATAGCTTCTGTACAGCTAGAGACAACAACCCAAGCAAACAGACACCCTTCAGAATGGGAAAAGATATCTGCATGTTATGAATCAGACAAAAGCTTAATAACTAGGATCTATAGAGAGCTCAAATTAATCAGCAAAGAAAGACCCAACAATCCCATAGATCAATGGGCAAGGGACATGAATACAACCTTCTCTACAGAAGACAGATGAATGGCTAACAAACATATGAAAAATTCCTCATCGTTCCTATTCATCAGAGAAATGCCTATCAAAACCTCCCTGAGATATCACCTAACCCCAGTGAGAATGGCCCACATCATAACGTCAAAGCTGCACATGCTGGCGTGGATGTGGAGCAAGCATCTGCTTTGACACAGTTGGTGCGACTGCAAACTCATGTAACCTTTTTTGGAAGGAAGTATGGAGAACCCTCAAAGAACTCAAATTAGACCACCCATTTGACCCTGAAATCTCCTTACTGGGCATCTACCCAGAAGAAAAAAAAACTCTTTTATCATAAGGACATTTGCATTAGACTGTTTATCACAGAGCAATTTACAGTCGTCAAACTGGAAACAACCTAAATGCCCACCAACCCAGGAACGGATTAACAAGCTGTGGTATCTGTATACCATATGGTATGTTGTTCCTTACAATTCGTCCCTTGTAGTCTCTTTAAATTTCATTCACATGTTATGTGAAAATTCTCAAAGGCCAGGAGATGTTAATTATACCTGTTTTAAATTTTTTAATGTATTTTATTTTTTTAAATTAAATCATAAATGTATAGATCATATATATGTTAATTCATTTATGGGGTACATTGTGCTGATTTCATATAGAATTAGGAATGCTTACATCACACTAGTTAATATATTCCTCATCTCGTTTACTTAATTATTGTGTTAAGACATTTATACTCTATGTCAATAGATCTGACATGCACCCTTGCATTACGCATCATAAGTGTGATCCCACCATTCAGCCTCCCTTATATCTTTATTTCAACTAACTCTTGATTATAATGCCATCCAGGGGGCTCACCTCAGATGCCGGAAAACAAAGGGCCCTTCCTTCAGGAACTCTTAAAACCTCATTGTCTTTTTCTTAAAAAGAAAATGTATATTAAAAGAATATTGAAAAAAAGAAAAAGTATATTAAAAGGAAATGTATATTAAAAGGATATTAAATGTATATAAAAGAAATATATATTGAAAGTAATTCATTTTCCTATTTTTGATATTAGTTCTATCTCTTCTTGTGGAAACAGTCACATCATATCATATGTCTATTTCATTTATGAATGATATTTTAATTACTTAATTTAAAAGCAGAACTGTAGGATAATAAAGTTTTACTACTGCATTTCTCACAAATACAGTTACCTTAATACAATATTATTATTATTATTATTATTTTGCAATTTTTGACCAGGGCTGGGTTTGAACCCCCCACCTCCGGCATATGGGGCCGGTACCCTACTCCTTTGAGCCACAGGCGTCACCCTAATATAACATTCTTTGTCTAACTTTAGTCTTGTCATTTCCATGAAAACAATATTTATTTGCTCATAGATGTATCTATTGTTATTTCCTATGAATAATTATTTTTATTTCAAATATGTAAATTTCTGTAAAATACTAGTTTTATACAGAAGATCTATCTAACTCCATCCTCAAGGAAAGTGGCTTTGTGCTTTTGTCTGTTTTCTGTGTAAATTATACTCAAGTGTGATTCCATTGGAACAGCCCTATTTTTCTAGGGCAGTCCTCGGGACCATGTGCTACCAGAAGTTTCCTTTGTGCTCTCCCACACTCACCAACAGCTCAAACTTTGCTCTGCTATGCTGAACGCCTTACTTACTTTCACAACAGTAAAGAAATGGAGATGATGGCCAGAAATTTACTGTGGATGTTAGAAAAGGTCATAAGAGAAGGACCTATTGGTCTTTGAGAAATGAATGGGAAAATGAGAACGGGCAATTCTACAGGGTATCTGGAGGTTTTTCAAAGCAGTCAATCTCACTAAAATAATACATTCGTCTAGATTGGGGAGGAGGAGTTGAGGGAGAAGTTGTGTTTTTCTCCCAATGCACATCAGAGGTCTGAGTAAAGTCCCGCTTCTCCACCAGGAAGGGAATTCCAGGGTGCTCAAACTAGGAACTGGGTTCATATTCCAGAAGCTGTATGTTTATTTTATAATAAGAATATTTTGGTCCTTTGTTGTTTTAAGGATATCCGTATCTATTTCATATACGTTGCAGTCCCTCAGTCTTTACGGAAGCAACTTAATACATAACTTCTGATGCCTTTTGGTAGTTTCCCCACTTTGAGGCGCACCTGATGGCACTGTGCCAATATTCAAATATTACAATAGTTATTTGAAGATTCAACATATTAAAATTTCCTTTGGTTTCTGACTCCGTGAACTAATTTATAAGCACTCACAGCCTTTGTGCTTCTTATTGTCATTTATTTTTCGTGCTTGATAAACCCCTCGTCAGTTTTCAGCATCATTTTCCATCTTATTTTATTTTGCACAAGTTCTGTATGTCTTAATATATATATTTGGTAAATCTTCACGGGACTTTTTTGATACTTCCAAGACCAAACAAGAAGCATTTAATTTTTCAGGTAATTTCTATGGCTAAAATAATCTCTGTGCTAGGAAATTTTACCACCCAGGTTACATTCTATAAACTTTATTATTTTTTCAATTTTTCAAACATAAATCCAGACAGATGTGTAGCAATTTCACACTGCCAAAGCTTTAGTCAATTCATTCCATGGGCAGTAACAGATGGATGAAGTTTAGTGGTAACATTTCTTCCTCCAAAGAGTTACAGATGAAGAAGTGACAGGTCTCAGAAGTAGAAAGCATTGATTTTTTTTTTTTTTTAATCCCAACCTGATGAATTTTCCCATGCACAGAGATCAAGTCTATTCTATTCAGGAGCTTTTCCTTGAGAAGTATAAAATGGGATATTATAAAGCAACAGAAATAAAAGGTCATCCCATTAAATCACATGTATACACACATGTGCACAGATTTTTTTAAAAAAATTATTTTGATACGTATATTCTAAGTTACACACAGGAATGTTCTTTTGAACAGAAATGCCCATCTACCTAATTATTTCTGGCCCACTGTTGAAAGTGGCTTACTGTTACACAACCATTCTCAGGTCACTGATAGGTGGCTCTGTATAGAGAACCCACGGTCAAAACCCACATTTATAACCCTCCTTACCAATCACTTGCTCTTTGACTTAAGGTAAGTCATCGAATGCTTTTACATTATGTGGAAAAGCCTCATTTTCCAATTTTAAAAATGACTCTGCTACTTAGTAGTCAAGTAACTCTACCCAAAGTCTCTGAGCCTCGGGGTCTTATCATCCCTGGTAAATGAGGCTAAGAATACATAACCTGAACATTTGTCAGATAGTAAAAGAAGAGAATAAAAGAGCTTGACACAAAACAGGTATTTAGTAAATGGCAGCTTCTACAGCATAACACACGTATAGCATATGATACGCACACACTTCTAAAAGCAAAAAGGTTTTAAAAAAAAAAAAAGAAAAGCAAAAAGGTTTTATAAGAAATGGTCAGTATACAAGGAAAAAGATGTTTTAGAATAACATCTTAAAATGTTTAAAACTCTAATATATCATACTTAACCCTGGAAGACTTAGTCCCAAAAATATCATTATTGTGCATTATACTTAGTCCAATTTTTCTGTTTCTAAAATACGTCTTGCCATCCCCCAATTTTACTTTGGAAGGTAATCTAAAACCATTTCTCTAAACTGCAATCAAGGAGGTTGACTCTTCTGATATTATCAGGAAGGTTGTCACTGTCAGCGTTGATGGGGTTGTCCCACTTCTAAGAGTAATATTCCTTACTTTATTTGATTTGCTCTTGAGCCTGAAGGCTCAAGTCTATGGAAATCAATGCTATGATTTCCACTGAATGGAAATCAATGTTATCAGCCTGCTGAGACAGCATAAGTGTAAATTGATCTTTCTTTGTTTGTTTTTTTTTCTGCATTATTTCCTACCAACAAACTATAAAATATTTATACTCTATAATATCAAAATTCTCTGCTGGTTAATATTAAAGTATTTTTACCAGCTGCACATCTGCCTTTGTTTCATAACCAATGTTCTTTCCTGGACAAACACTATCATGAAATTAATGTGTTTGTCACACATTTTGTACTTTAAAATTATTATCCAAAAATTTCGACAAAAGAATAATGTGCTTTAGCTGATATAAAACAAACAAAAGCACATAGCACAAACCTAGAAAGTTTGCTGGTATTGTTCAAGACAAAATTAGCATACTTTAGTTATAATTGTAATATTAATCATGATAAAGCTTAAAGAAATTTAAAAGAGTTTTTTAAAGTTAATCATATTATAATAAGTACAAAAGGCGTGAAAATTTTTCTATGTATTGCTCTTTGAAATTTTTGTTGCCTTTTTAAAATTACGTGTCTCATATCGAACCATGCACATTTAAAAGCATTTCTAGTAACATTCATAGACTGATGGAAAAGATATATATATATATATATATATATATATATATATATATATATATATGTATATATACACACACACACACACACACATATATATATACACACACACACACATACATACATACTTACATATATATTTATATAGTATGTCTTGCCATTTTGTGTGTTTACTATTTAATTCTTTTACAACAAGTAATATTCATAAAATCATAGTTTAGTTATTAAAAAGAAAAGCATATCAAATATAAAATGCTGCAATAACAAACAAAAAAATGTTCTAATAAAACTATGGGGTTTGGTACAGAGCACCCCCAACAACGTTATGATTTTCGAACCATGATAGAACCTAATATTAGAAAAGCATTTTTAATTTAAATGCTAATAATGGAGATATTTGTATTTACTGGATACAAATTTTAGAAATAAGCTAGAGCAGAAATTATCCACAATTTTAAGTAAACATTAAATTATAGAAGCAAATTAGTGACTTTTTCATACTTCTCTTTATAATCATCTGGGTCATGAATCCTTGGAAGAGGGAAAGGGAGAATTTTTAACCACTAGTACAGACAATTTTAAAGTTCATTCCTCAAGAACTCATCAGATTGTCTTTGATTATCCTGGGAATTCTCTGTGCTTAATGTCCTGATAGCATTTCATTTTGACTGCACTCATTCTCAATGCACTGAGTTTTATTATTTGCTTTTGAGGGGAGACATATCTTCTTTTTATTCAGATTTCAAATTGTTGTGGTAGCCATACAATGATTTTGATAGAGACCTTGAATAAATATTTTGTTTGTTGTGTTTATTTAATATAGTCTTATAAATTATCTAATCTCTCAAATATTTTGTACAAGTGGGAATTCAAAACTATTTTGCCTTCATTCCAGTGGAAAGACACATTTACATACTTTTATGTTGTAAGAACAGCTTGAATGAACATGAAATACTGTGAAATGAACAATGTTGTGGAGTTGTAAGCCTTACATTATACACCGACCTTACGCATAATCTAATAGAATTAAAGTACTTTTCTCTGCAAAACTCATTAATAATCAAATTATCCCAGAGTAGAGCAGAGATTAAATGACATTTTTTATCTTGTTATCTGAATTTCAATGATTTAATACTTCAAAATATCGCAAACATTTTGAAGGCAAAGGGTTGACACTTTCATTTACTGTGGGATCCAACCATCTGACTGAATAACTAAACTTCTCAGAATTTATGCTGAATAATAATTATAGAATGTCAAAAGACCTTTCTAAGTGCCTTTATTGCATTATTCACTTCAACGAAACAAAAATAAGAATGAAAATTGGATAAAAAACAAAACCCTTCAATCAACAGGAAAAAAAAAAGAAAAGGCCACGCTTGAGAATAAGGGACTAATTACATAACTAAGGTTATAAACATAATTCAATTATGAAATCATAATCAGGTGATTGAAATATGCATGATTTTCATACCATTTCTGCTTTAAAAACTACAATATGCTCATTAGGAAAATAAACTCCAGGCACCTATAGATAAAACACTTCTCATTGATTTTTTTTCTTGACCCAGGGTGATGGGATACTGTAATTTTTGAAGTTACACAGTTCTTCAAAATGTATTTTATTTTAGAGCATGCATTACTCTAGTAAAAATAAAAGGTGGAAACAAAAGAAAAAAGTGCCACTGTGGCTTGGAGTACTTTGTTTCTCTCATTAAGGAACTCTACTCTTTTTTAGAGATGCCCCCAGTATTCAATTATAAAGTTCCATTTCCCAGATTACCTAGAATTTAGCAGGGATTGTTAGGCACAACCGTGTATAATAAATTTATATGAAGTTTTTGAGTGCCCACAAATACAGTATTACACAAGAGAAAAACATTTCTTATTGAGCTTATCAATGAATGGAGATATAGTTTCCTCTCAAACCATGTAACTCTTTTTCTCAGCTCCCATAATTCTACAGTAAATGGGCTATATGGATAAATTTCAGTATGAGCCCAGCTTACCTTTGTGTTTATTCTTTTTATAAGTGGAAAAAATAAGACATGATTTTAAAATAGAAGTTCTTATTAGGAAGTGGAGACACTTTAATATGTAGATATTAAAGTTTGAGCTCATGAATTACCTTGTATCCTAAATGTCAGCTAAGGAAGGTCAACATTATCCACCACAGTTTCCACAAAGGTATGTAAAGAGATCCGTGGACCAAGAGTTGCAGGGGTTGGCTTCTATTTCAGGGTCTACTGAACGCTGCAAGATACCGCATTTGTCAACACAACTGTTTAAGTCTCACCAGCTTCAAATATAATGAATGATGGAATTGCTTTTGTCTTTTTCCTCTCCAATATGAGGTAATGAGGTAATTTGAATCAATTTTATGCTCCTCATTGACAAAGTCTGATGCTATGCATTGTCAGGGCATTACTTGATTATACTTACTCTATACACATGTCTAAACTAGTAATTAAATCTGTGGCAACTTTGCAAGGAATTTACACTTTGCTGCTTACTGTGCTCCTCAGAAGCCCACATTAAATGTATGAATTTTTCCTTTTAATTACCTAATTTCCTTACCAACTCTAATAGTATGCATGAAGAGATACTTCAAATACTTAGCCTGATAAATGCCTTGCAGACACATTAAATACTGGCTACTTTTTTTTTTTTTTTTCCCATCAAGGATAATAGACTAAATAAGGAAAGAATTTAACATGACCTCCTGGATGAGTTGTGAAACATAGTGTATTAAAATCTACTTGCAGTTGAAAAAAATACAAAATATTCCCTTAAACTTGTGCAAAGGTTGCCAAATGTTACATATATATTTAGTCACTTAACCCAGAGTAACCATTCCATCAAGGGTAAAATGAAAGGCTATGCTATTCACCTTCAGAGAGCCTACATATGTGTTTAATTGATTGTGGACAACAATTCTTAACAGAAAATCATGAACATGTTTTAAACAGTGGAAGAAATCTGAGACATCTAGAAACATAGCTGTGTATTTGCCAATTCTTTGGATGCTGAAAATTCTTTGAGGGACAGTAGCAGGCTCTGAGAACCTGATCTCATGTTTCTTACATAAGCATTGTTCTGCAGTTGATAAACTAGCATACTGTAAAAAACCTGTGTGCAAATGTATGGTTTCTTGAATGATTCTATTTGCTTTTAAATTCCATTCAGTCATACAACATTTATTGGTTACCAATTTTTTCAGATGCTATGTTAGCCACTGTAGACTATACCTTGTGGCAAATTCTGGGAAAGTCAATGAATTGGTTAAGAAGTAATGAGTTTTGGTCAGGCATGGTGGCTCATGCCTGCATGCTAGCACTATGGGAGGATAAAGCAAGAGCATTACTTGAACTCAGGAGTTCAAGACCAGCCTGCCTCCTCTAAAAATAGAAAAATCTAGTGAGGTGTGGTAGCTCATGCTTCAAACCCAACTACTCGGGAGGCTGAGGCAGGAGGATTGCACAAGCCCAAGCGTTTGAGGTTGCTGTGAGCTATGAAGAGCTCACGGCACTCTACCCAGGGGTACAGAGTGAGCCTCTGTCTCAAAAGAGATTAAAAAAAAGAAGTAGCTAAATATTTAACATGACAAAATAGAAGGAAGAAAAAGAAATCGACAAAATACTTTTGACTACTTGATAAGTGAGGAAGATATGTTGACTTGTATGTAAACAGACAAATTTTCTATGTTTGAAGGCTAGCCATTCTACACTGGTCTTAGTAAACAAAGAGAAAAGCCAGCAACAAGAGCAAATTCTCTTCATAGGAAGCTTTTATTTTATTTTTATTTATTTATTTTTTTTTATTGTTGGGGATTCATTGAGGGTACAAAGAACTAGGTTACATTGATTGCATTTGTTAGGTAAAGTCCCTCTTGTAATTGTGTCCCTCCCCCAAAAGGTGTGTCATAGGAAGCATTTATTAAGGACCTCTGTCTACTCTTGGGGAGACAATAGTGTGGCTAAAGAATCAACAGATGAAGATTAGTAATTTGGTTCTGGGAGGAGGAGCCAAGATGGTGGTCTGTAGCCAGCTTTCCACAGAGGCTCCCATCCAGAATGAGAGTTAAAAGACAGAAATTTAGCAAGAAAGCCAATGGTTCGGATCTGAGCCAAAGAGGTCAAAGAACGCACATCAACCCTACTGGAGGGACCTGCGACCCCAAGGATACAAACAAAAGGTATAGAACACATCGCCAAGCGGACGGGAGACCCCTCCCCCAAGAGAACGGCTCGCAGTATACTCCATACCTCCATACAAACAAGCAAACAGAGTTCTGATGTCCTCCCACTCTACTCCACGGGAGAGACCCTCTAAAAACTGGACCTCCTTCCCCTACTAGGTTGCCATGGCACTCTTCTGCCAAGAATAAAACTGTATAAAACTGTATATATTCTCTACCTGCAAGTTTGAACTCCCAGCACTCCCCTCTACTCTTACCCTGAGGTCTGGAGGTCTGTCCCCAGCGGAGTCCAGATTCTTGGACGTTTTCTCGAGGGTTGTGGATGGGGCACAGACTGTTGCTGATCTGTGCTGATTTTCCGGCTTGGGAGTGGTGAGAGGAAGGTGAGCTGAGGGGAGGCCAGTGTGGAGAGGCATGGAGCGGCAGCTGCAACTGCAGTGGCAGGAACATTGGCAGTGGGGCTCGCACCCATGGGGATGTTTTGAGGAGACACTCCCAGTCTCTTGGGTGGCCAGGGGAGGCTGGGCAGCTTCTCTGGTGGCAGCCACCAACAGAGCGGACCTGTGGCAGACGTGCAGGACTCGGGAGTGAAGGATATGTCTGAGGTGGTACCGGCTGGGGCGGATCACAGGGATTAGAATACATAGGCTGAGAAAGCCGTGCAGAGGGTGCTTTACTCTGCTTCAGACGCACCTGGTCCTCAGGAGATGAAAGCTGAGACAAAGGGCTAGAACTCACAGACTGAGTCAGACCTATTTGCAGCCCAACAACTGATCCACAAAGGAAAAAATCTGCCAACTTGTTCCTGTTCTATCAGCAACATCAATCAGGGACAGGGCTGGAACTGAATGAATCACCCCAGCCCCTATCAAGTACCCAGGTTGTCAGGCCTCACCTTCCCCTGCCAAACAGTGACAGAGACAGGCGGACTGGCTGAGGAGCCACAGACTCCCCTGTGACCTAAACAGGCACAAACCTCTGGGGCATCTGCTCATTGGAGGGAACTGGATCACAGCTCTGCAGGGTTACCAGAGACTGGGTGTGACAGTGGGGCAAGGTAGGAAAGGAGGCATCAACCTCCCCAGACTAATTTGCTTGCTGGGGGGGCCCTCTTGAACTCACAGAGCACTGGAGCAAGTTATACTAGAACAGCAGCAGACTCCTGCTATCTAGTTGCCAGAGACTTTTCAACTTTTTTTTTTTTTATTTGAGGTTGGTGCTGGCTGAGACAATTGATTGGGACTTTTTCAACTGGGCCAATCACCCGAGGACTCTCCAAAGTGGTACCCTGAGTGTGTGGTAGTGGGAGGGTTTGATTTTCCTTTTCCAATTGTTGCCTGTGGGGGGCATGGTGACCCAACTGCTGGTATTTCTCCACAGCTCAGACTCCAACACAGAGTAACTGATTCTCTAGGGTAAGACAGAGACCAGCTGAAAATAAGACAGAGCCACTTAACCCCACCACACCAAGAAGGTCCCCAGTTTTGCAGGCAGCAGCACTGTACAGGTCATTGGCAAAACTCTAGGGGAAAAGGTACAGATACCAGTCACAGCTTTCAGGCAAAGGACTGGTCAATCACTATTCCTAGAACCCCCAACCCAATTTATCCTTATCTACTCATCCAGCCAAACGGTGCAAAATAAACATGGGGTGGAACCAGTGGAAAAGCTCTGGAAACATAAATAACCAGAGTAGATCAACGTCCTCCAGGAACAATTTGGTGGACACAAATGATGATCCTATGCATAAAGAGATGGCTGAAATGTCAGAAATTGAATTCAGAATTTGGATTGCAAGCAAGATCAATAAAATAGAAGAAAAGTTGGAATTAGAAATTCTGGGAGCATTTCAAAAATTGTCTCAAGGAGTCAAGGAATTCAAAGACCAAATGACCAAAGATTTTGACACATTGAGACAAGAAGTTGCAGCCCTTAAAGATCTGAGAAACACAGTAGAATCCCTCATTAACAGAATAGAGCAAGCACAAGTAAGGATTTCTGACATCGAAGACAAAGCTTTTGAACACTTCCAAACCTAGAAAGGGAAAGAGAAATGGAAGGCAAAAATGGATCATTCTCTCAGACAGCTCTGGGATAACTCGAAGAAAACCAATATTCGCCTTATAGGGATACCTGAAAACGATGAAGTGGCGTTACAAGGCACAGAGTCTCTTCTTTATGAGATTATGAAAGAGAACTTCCCAGACATGCCAAGAGATTCTGAAATTCAGATAGCAGACAGTTTCAGAACCCCAGCACGACTCAACCCAAATAAGACATCTCTGAGGCACATCATAATTAAGTTCACTAAAGTTAACATGAAAGAGAAAATTCTGAAAGCAACCAGACACAAGAAATCCATTATGTACAAGGGGAAGAATATTAGAATAAATGCAGAACTCTCTGATCAAACCTTTCAAGCTAGAAGAGAATGGTCACTGACTTTTAATCTCCTAAAACAAAATAACTTTCAACCCAGGATCCTGTATCCAACTAAACTGAGTTTCACTTATGATGGAGAAATTAAATACTTTAACAACATCCACATGTTGAAGAAATTTGCGATAACTAAACCAGCTCTCCAGGATATTCTCAGACCTAGCCTCCATAATGACCAGCATAATCCTCCACCATAGTTTTTTTGTTTTTTTGTTTGTTTGTTTTTGGTAGAGACAGAGTCTCACATTATCACCCCCCGTAGAGTGTCGTGGCATTACACAGATCACAGCAACCTCCAACTCCTGGGCTTAGGTGATTCTCTTGCCTCAGCCTCCCGAGTAGCTGGGACTACAGGTGCCTGCCACAACGCCCGGCTATTCTTCTGTTTTGCAGTTTGGCGGAGTCCAGGCTTAAATCCACCACCTTCAGTATGTGGGGCCGGTGCCCTATGTGATGAGCCACAGGCGCCATCCCCCCACCAAAAGTTTTTTCACCCAGGAACTTCTTACCAAATTCCAACTTCCACAGTGACAAAAGGATTAGAAATGTCCACTAGATTTTCTACAGATTTATCAATATTTTCAATTAATGTGAACGGTTTAAATTGTCCTCTAAAGAGGCATAGGTTGGCTGACCAGATACAAAAACTCAGGCCAGATATCTGCTGCATACAAGAAGAATCTATCTTACCTTAAAAGATAAATATAGACTCAAGGTGAAGGGATGATCATCTATATTCCAGGCAAATGGAAAACAGAAAAGAGCAAGTGTTGCAATCTTATTCACAGATACAATAGGCTTTAAACCAACCAAAATAAGGAAGGATAAGGATAGTCATTTCATATTTGTTAAAGGTAATGCTCAATATGATGTGATTTCAATTATTAATATTTATGCACCCAACCAGAATGAAAACTAAATTTATAAACTCTAATAGACATGAGTACCTTGATTTCCTCCAGCTCCATTTTAAAACTCCTTTAGCAGTGTCAGATAGATCCTCCAATAAGAAATTTAGTAAAGAAATTTTAGATTTAAACTTAACCATTCAACAACAGGATTTAACAGACATCTACAGAACATTTCATCTTAATAAAATTGAATACACATTCTTCTCAGAACCCCATGGAACATAATCCAAAATTGATCACATCTTAGGTCACAAGTCTAACCTCAGCAAATTTAAAAGAATAGAAATTATTCCTTGCATCTTTTCGTACCACCATTGAATAAAAGTTGAACTCAACAATAACAGGAATCTGCATACTCAAACAAAAACATGGAAGCTAAACAACCTTATGCTGAAGGATAGGTGGGTCATAGATGAGATTAAGAAGGAAATTGCCAAATTTTTGAAACAAAACAACAATGAAGATATGAATTATCAGAACCTCTGGGATACTGCAACAGCAGTCCTAAGAGGGAAATTTATAGCACTGCAAGCCTTCCTCAAGAGAAC
>CAUYRH010048520.1:0-10230 GCA_963574655.1 Perodicticus potto | reverse complement strand
GGAGACGGGGGAAGACCGGGAGAGGAACGGAGAGAGCTTCTCTCTCCCTACTTGAAATCTCTCCCACTACCAGGAGCTTTGGTGTTTTCTGTATTCTTTTCTGTAAATCAATTCTGTCTTATCACGGACGGGTGGGGGGGGTGGAATATTGTAATGAAGAATAATAAAATACATGTATTTAAAAAAAAAAATTATGAGTAAGCCAAAAAGTACAGGGGACCAAGAACATATAGTCTATACACACAAAAAAATTTTTTTAAGCAGTCAATAGAAACTGTGCCTGAGGAAGCACAGAGGTTAGCCTTACTAGACAAAAACTTTAAATCAACTCTTAAAAATATGTTCAAAGAAGTAAAGAAAACCATGTCTAAGGAAGTAAAGGAAAGGATGAGAAATACGCCTCACAAAAGAGATAATACCAACAAACAAATTATAAAAGAAAGTCAGATAGAAATTCTGGAGTTGAAAAGTATAATAACTGAAAAAATTAAAAAGTCACTAGATAGGCTCACCCATATTTGAACTAGCTAAGAAGCAGCAGCCAACTTAATGATGGATCAATTGAGATCATTCAGATTCAAAAACAGATGAAGGCCAAGCACAGTGGCTCACCGCTATAATCCTAGCACTCTGGAAGGCTTAGGTGGGTGGATCCCTTGAGCTCAGGAGTTTGAGACCAGCCTGAGCAAGGCAAGACTCCACTTCTACTGAGAATTGAAAATAGCAGGCACTAGACAGAAGGTCGAATCCACATAAAGAAATAAAAGTGCTGGCAAACGTAAATACATACGTAAACATAAAAGTTAGTACAAGTATATTTTAGTCTTTTCTTCTTCTATCTAATATAAAAGAAAACTGCTAAAGCAATAATTATAAAACTGTGTTGATAGGCTTTTAGTGTATAAAGATGTAATTTATCTCTCAATAATAGTACAAAAGAGGAGATATGTCAGAGCAAAATTTTTATAACCTATTGAAATCATCTGGCATTAATCCAAACTAGATAGTTTTAAGGTAAGATGTTAATTGCAATTCTCAGGTACTCACTAAGAAAAATAATCTATAAATATAGCTTTTAAAAGGGTATTGAAACAATACACTAGAATGTATCTGTCTAACACATAAAAGGCAGTAATGGAAGAATAGAAGAACAAAAAATACAAAATATGCAGAAAACAAATAGCAAAATGACAGGTACAAATATTACCTTACTAATAATTCCATTAAATGCAAATAGAATACATATTCCAATCAAAAGATACAATTGGCAAAATGGATACAAAAACATGATCATGCTAGATTCAAAGACACAAGCAGGTGGAAAGAAAGAGGGTAGAAAATACATACCATGTACATACTATTCCATAAAAGCTTACCTGGTTATACTAATATCAGACAAAACAGATTTTAAGCCCCAAATTGTTACTAGTGAAAAAGGAGGACATTTTATAATGACAAAAGATTCAATTCTTCAAGAGATCATAACAGTTATAAACATATATGCAACTAACAACACAGCCACCACATGCACAATTGAAATAAAAAATTCAATGACAACAGTTGGAAACTCCCATACCCTACTTTCATTAATGGATAGGACAATGTGACAGATCAGACAAGGAAATAGAAGCCTTGAGCAGCATTATAAAACCAAACAGACCTAATGAACATCTAATGAACACCCCAATAATAGCAAAATATATTTTCTTCTTTCTTCAAGTGCAATTGGAATATTTTCTAGGATTTACCAAATATCAGATCGTACAACAAGACTGAATACATTTATTTATTTATTTATTTTTGAGACAGAGCCTCAAGCTGTCACCCTGGGTAGAGTGCTGTGGCATCACAGCTCATAGCAACCTCCAATTCCTGGGCTCAAGTGAGTTTCCTGCCTCAGCCTCTCAAGTAGCTGGGAGTACAGGCGCCCGCCACAACGCCTGGCCATTTTTTGGTTGCAGCTGTCATTGTTGTTTGGCGGGCCTGGGCTGGATTCAAACCCGCCAGCTTAGGTGTACATGGCTGGCGCCTTAGCCCGTTGAGCCACAGGCGCCGAGCCAAGACTGAATACATTTAAAAGAATTTGAACTATAAAAGAATGTTTTCTGAAAACAATGGAATTAAATTAGAAGTTAATAAGCACAGAAAATTTGATAAATTCTCAAATATGTAGAAATTAAGCAACACATTTATAAATAAACAATAGGTAAAGGAAAAAATCATAAGGGAAATTAGACAATAACTTGACATGAATGAAAACACAAACACGAGATAGCAAAATTTGTGGAATAAAGCTAATGTTTAGACTGAAATTCATAGCCACAAATGCCTATATTTAAAAAAGGAAAGATCTCATATAAATAACCTAGCTTTCTACTTTACGAAATTAGAAAAAGAAGAGCAAATTAAACCAAAAGCAAACAGACAGAAGAAAATAATAAACATTGGAGTGAAAATAAATGAAGTAGAGAATAGAAAACAAAAATAATAGGCTCGGCACCTATGGCTCAAGCGGCTAAGGCACCAGCCACATACACCTGAGCTGGTAGGTTCGAATCCAGCCCATGCCCACCAAGCAATTACCACTGCAACCAAACCAAAATAAAACAAAACAAAAAAAAAAAGCCAGGCATTGTGGCATGCGCCTGTAATCCCAGCTACTTGGGAGGCTGAGGCAAGAGAATCACTTAAGCCCAGGAATTGGAGGTTGCTGTGAGCAGTGATGCTACAGCACTCTACCCAGGGTGACAGCTTGAAGCTCTGTCTCAAAGAAAAAAAAAAAAGTTTGGGCGGCGCCTGTGGCTCATCAAATAGGGCGCTGGCCCTATATAACGAAGGTGGCGGGTTCAAATCTGACCTCAGCCAAACTGCAAAAACAGAAAAATAGCCGGGCGTTGTAAGGGATGCCTGTAGTCCCAGCTACTTGGGAGGCTGAGGCAAGAGAATCACCTGAGCTCAGGAGTTGGAGGTTGCTGTGAGCTGTGCGATGCCACGGCACTCCACCGAGGGTGATAAAGTGAGACTCTATCTCTACAAAAAAAAAAAAGAAAAACAAATTTTTTTTTTTTTTTTTTTTGAGACAGAGCCTCAAGCTGTCACCCTGGATAGAGTGCTGTGGCATCACACACAGCTCACAGCAACCTCCAATTCCTGGGCTCAAGCGAGTCTCCTGTCTCCGCCTCCCAAGTAGCTGGGACTGCAGGCGCCCGCCACAAAGCCCGGCCATTTCTTTTGCAGCCGTCATTGTTTGGCGGGCCCGGGCTGGATTCGAACCCGCCAGCTCAGGTGTATGTGGCTGGCGCCTTAGCCCGCTGAGCCACAGGCGATAGAGTGCTGTACCATCACAGCTCACAGCAACCTCCAATTCCTGGGCTCAAGCAAGTCTTCTGCCTCTGCCTCCCAAGTAGCTGGGACTACAGGTGCCCGCCACAACGCCTGGCCATTTTTTGGTTGCAGCCGTCATTGTTGTTTGGCGGCCCGGGCTGGATTCGAACCCGCCAGCTCAGGTGTATGTGGCTAGCGCTTTAGCCCACTGAGCCACAGGTGCCGAGCCTTAATTTTCTTTTTTGAATTTCAGTTCAATATATTGAACCGGAGGATCTTTCTAATGGTCAGGAAGGAAATGAAGCTGTCTTTTAAAGAAGAGGGTTTCTGCTGGTAGAAGTAATCAGGGAGGTGCTGGATGAATGCATGATGCCAACATGTGTCTAGATTACTTCACCAGCCAGGCAGAGGAGTAGAGTAGGTGACCTCTAAGGTTGCATCCAAGCCTGAATTTCTGTGACTGTGATTGTTGATGCCTTTTTCTTCCTGCTACATTGGCCAGATGTGACATTGTGCCATCCTGTCCCAATCTCACCCTGCCTCTCTTCTTCTTGGTGAATCCCTTCTGTGGCCCCCTCTCACGCTGTCCTCATGGCTTTTTTAATTAATTAACTTTTTTTTTAAGTGACAGGTTAATGTGAAAGTACAAACAACCAGGTCACAATATTTGAATTTGTTAGGTAGAGTCCATCTTGTAGTTATTTCCTGCACCCAAAAGGTGTGCCTTCTACCCTTATATTGTGCCCATTATGTGAGAGCACACAAATTATCCATCCTCCTTCCCACTCCCCTATTCCTGCTCCCTGCAACTTGAATTGAATTGAATTTTATTCCTATGTGGGCAAGTATTAGATTGTCTACTAGCTTCTTATTAGTATTGAGTACATTGGATATTTGCTTTTCTTTTTTTTTTTTTTAATTGTTTGGGATTCATTGATAGTACAAAGAATTAGGTTACACTGATTGCATTTGCTAAAGTCCCTCTTATAATTGTGTCCCACCCCCAAGAGGTGTGCCATACGCTGTGCCCCCATCTCCCTCCCTCGTCCATTCTCCCTCCTCCCTCTTTTCCCTACCCTACCCCTTATATTAGCTCACCTACTACTTTTATATTAGAATGAGTACATTGGATTCTTGCTTCTCCATTCTTGTGATGCTTTACTAGGAAGAATGTGTTCCACCTCCATCCAGGTTAATACAAAAGATGTAAAGTCTCCATCTTTTTAAATGGCTGAATAGTATTCTATGGAATACATAAAAAACAGCTTGTTAACCTGTTCCTTGATTGTTGGGCATTTAGGATGTTTCCAGAATTTGGCAGTTGTAAATTGAGCTGCAATAAATAGTCTAGTGCAAATGTCCTGATGCTGAAAAGATTTTTTTTCTTCTGGATAGATGCCTAGTAATGGGATTGCAGGATCAAATGAGAGGCCTAATTTGAGTTCTTTGAGTTTTCTCCATACTTCCTTCCAAAAAGGCTGTATTAATTTGCAGTCCGACTAGCAGTGTAAAAGTGTTCCCTTCTCTCCACATCCATGCCAGCATCTGCAACTTTGAGACTTTGTGATGTGGACTATTCTCACTGGGGTTGGATGTTATCTCAAGGTACTTTAGTTTGCATTTCTCTGATGATTAAGGATATGAGCATTTTTTTCATGTTTGTTAGCAATTCATTTGTCTTCTTTAGAGAAGGTTCTATTCATCTCTTTTGCCCAGTGATGTATGATATTGTTGGGTCTTTTTTTGTTGATTAATTTGAATTCTCTGTAGATCCTACTTATCAAGCTTTTGTCTGATTCATAATATGCAAATATCTTCCCCATTCTGAAGGTTGTCTATTTGCTTTGGTTGTTGTTTCCTAAGCTGTGCAGAAGCTCTTCAGTTTAATTAAGTCTCATTTGTTTATGTTTGTTGTTGTTGCAACATCATGGAAATCTTCTTAATAAAATCCTTCCCCAGACTGACTAATACCTTCAAGTGTTTTCCCCACACTTTCTTCAAGCATTTGTATTGTTTCATGCCTTCGATTTAAATCTTTCATCTATCTTGAATCAATTTTTGTAAGTGGTGAGAGGTGTAGGTCCAGTTTCAGTCTTCTCAGAGTTCTCCCAAAACCATTTATCAAATAGGGATTCTGTTCCCCAGTGTGTGTTCTTGTTTGGTTTATCAAATATCAGGAGGATAAAAGAGGTTATTTTCATCTCATGGTTTTCTATTTGGTTCCAAATGTCAAAGTCTCTATTTTTGTGCCAATACCATGCTGTTTTGATCACTCTGGCCTTGTAGTATAGCCTAAAGTCTGGGAGGGTGATAACCCCAGCTTTGTTTTTAGAACTGCCTATACAAGGTTTTTTCTGCTTCCATAAAAAATGAAGAATTATTTCCTTCCAAATCTTCAAAGTATGATAATGGTATTTTAATGGGGATTGCACTGAATCTGTAGATTGCTTGGGGAAGTATAGACATTTGACAATGTTGAATTCTTTCCAACCATGAGCATGGTATGTTTTTCCATTTGGTAATATCTTCTGCTATTTCTTTTCTTAGGGTTTCATAATTTTCTTTGTAGAAGTCCTTCACCTCTTTTGTTAGATATATTCCTAGGTATTTCATTCTTTTGAAGCTACTGTGAAGGGAACTGCATCCTTGATTAGCTTCTCATCTTGGCTGTTATTGACATATACATAGGCTACTGATTTGTGGACATTGATTTTATATCTTGAAATATTGCTGTATTTTTTGATCACTTCCAGGAGTCTTGGGGTTGAGTCTTTGGGGTTCTCTAAGTATAAGATCATATCATTGGCAAAGAGCAAGAGTTTGACCTTCTCTGCCCTCATTTAGATGCTCCTTATTTTCTTCTCTTGCCTGATTTTATTGGCTAGAAATTCCAGCACTGTGATGAATAGTAGTGGCAAGAGAGGACAGCCTTGTCTGGTTCCAGTTCTAAGTAAAAAAGCTTTCAATTTTACTCTATTCAGTAAAATTTTAAATGTGGGGTTGTCATAGATGGCTTCAATCAGTTTAAGAAATGGTGCCACCTATGCCTGTATTCTTAAGTGTTCAAATTAGAAAAGGATAAAGAATTTTATCAAATGCTTTTTCTGCATCTATTGAGAGGATCATATGGTCTTTGTTTTTGCTTCTGTTGATATGGTGAATTATGTTTATGGACGTTCATATGCTAAACTAGTCTTGCGTCCCTGGGAATAAATCCACCTGATCGTGATGAATTATTTTTTTAATCTGTAAAATCTATTGGCTAGGATTTTATTGAGAATTTTTACAATCTACATTCTTTAGTGAAACTGGTCTGAAATTCTCCTTTTTAGTTGGGTCTTTTCCTTGTTTTGGTATCAGTGTGATATTTGCTTTATAGCAAATGTATGGGGGAAGATTCCTTTCCTCTCAATTTTTTGGATTAATTTCTGCAGCATGGGTATAAGCTCTTCTTTGAAGGGTTGATAGAATTCTGCCGTGAAGCCATCTAGACCAGGGCATTTTTTGGTTGGGAGATTTTTTATTGTTTCTTCCATCTCAGTTCTTGAAATTGGTCTGTTAAAGAGATCTACTTCTTGGTTAAGTCTAGGGAGAGGGTGCAATTCCAGGTATTGATCCATTTTATCCACATTGTCAAATTTTGGGGCATAGAGTTTCTTGCAGTACTCAGAGATGATCTCTTGTATCTCTGTGGCATCTGTTGTTATTTCCCCCTTATTGTTTCTGATTGAGGTTATTAGAAATTTTGTTTTTCTGTTTCTAGTTAATCTGGCCAAAGGTTTATCAATTTTATTTATTTTTTCAAAAAACAAACTTTTTGTTTTGTTAATTTTCTGAATGATTCTTTTGTTTTCAATCTCATTCATCTCTGATTTAATCTTGGTTATTTCTTTTCTTCTGCTGGGTTTTGGATTAGAGTGTTCTTCTTTTCCCAATTCCTTAAGATGGTTCATAAGTTTGTTGATGAACTCTCATTCTCTTTTTTGGATATAAGCAACCTAATGTGATAAATTTCCCCTCTTTTTTTTTTTTTTGGCCGGGGCCAGGTTTGAACCTGCCACCTCTGGTATATGGAGCCAGCAGGCACTACCCATAAATTTCCCTCTTAAGACTGCTTTTGCAGTATTTCACAGGTTTTGGTAACTTATAGCTTCATCGTTGTTATGTTTTAGGAATTTAATGATTTTTCTCTTTTATTTCTTCCTGAAACCAACTGTCATTCAGCATAAGGTTGTTTATTTTTCATGTCTTTGTGTGGGGAAGAATGTTTTTGTTGGAGTTAAGTTCCACCTTTATTGCCTTCTGGTCTGAGAAGATATAAGGTATAATTTCTATTCTTTTAATTTTGCTGAGGTTTGATTTGTATCCTAGGATGTGGTCCATTTTTTAGTTTGTACCATAGGCTGATGAGAGAAAATGTATATTCTTTTGCTTTGGGATGGTGTATGTCTATTAATCCTATTTGTTCTAGGGTCACATTTAAGTCCTAATTATCTTTTAGTTTCTGTTTAGAGGATCTGTCCAGTTCTGTCAGAGGGGTGTTAAAGTCCCCGGCTACTATGGTGTTATGAGATATCATATGGCTCAGACCACTCAAGGTCTGTTTCATAAATCTGGAAGCATTTAAGTTGGGTGCATAAATATTCAAAATTGAAATGTCTTCTTGTTGTATTGTTCCCTTGACCAGAATGAAGTGACCTAGAGAATTTTTTTTTTATTAAATCATAGCTGTGTACATTAATGCAATCATGGGGTACAATGCACTGGTTTCATATACAATCTGAAATATTTTCATCAAACTGGTTAACATAGCATTCATGGTATTTTCTTAGTTATTGTGTTAAGACCTTTATATTTTGCATTCAGTAAGTTTCACCTGTACCCTTCTAAGATGCACCATAAGTATGGTCCCACTGATTACCCTCTCTCCACCCATTCTTCCCCCTCTCCTCCCCTCCCTTGCCCATTTCCCCATATTCTTGGGCTATAATTGGGTTATAGCCTTCATATGAAAAATATAAATTAGTTTCATAGCAGGGCTGAGTACATTGGGTAATTTTTCTTCCATCGTTGAGATACTTTGCTGGCTCGGCGCCTGTGGCTCAACGGGCTAAGGCGCCAGCCACGTACACCTGAGCTGGCGGGTTCGAATCCAGCCCCCGGGCCCACCAAATAACAATGACAGCTTCAACCAAAAAATGGCTGGCCATTGTGGCGGGCGCCTGTAGTCCCAGCTACTTGGGAGGCGGAGGCAGGAGCCTCGTTTGAGCCCAGAAATTGGGGCTTGCTGTGAGCTGGGATGCCACGGCACTCTATCCAGGGTGACAGCTTGAGGCTCTGTCTCAAAAAAAAGAGATACTTTGCTAAGAAGAATATGTTCCAGCTCCACCCATGTAAACATGAAAGAGGTACAGACTCCATCTTTCTTTAAGGCTGCATAATATTCTATGGTGTACATATACCACAATTTATTTATTTATTTATTTATTTATTTATTTATTATTATTTGTTTTTTGTAGAGACAGAGTCTCACTTTATCACCCTCAGTAGAGTGCCGTGGCGTCACACAGCTCACAGCAACCTCCAACTCCTGGGCTTAGGTGATTCTCTTGCTTCAGCCTCCCAAGTAGCTGGGACTACAGGTGCCCACCACAACGCCCAGCTATTTTTCTGTTTTGCAGTTCGGCTGAGGCAGGGTTTGAACCTGCCACCTTCGGTGTATGGGGCCAGCACCCTACTCGATGAGCCACAGATGGTGCCCACCACAATTTATTAATCCATTCATGGGTTGATAGGCACTTGGGCTTCTTCCATGACTTAGCAATTATGAATTGGGCTGCAATAAACATTCTGGTACAAATATCTTTGTTATAATGTGATTTTTGGTCTTCTGGATAAAATACCTAGTAGAGGTGTAATAACCAAGCCCCCTGCCCCTGCACCAAGCCCCTTACCGCTGCTACTAATCCCCCAACTCATAGATTTAAAGAATATAACAAACCCTTTACCCTTCAAAGGGGAAGTGTTTTGTATTTTAGTCCCAGCCCCCACAAGGGCAGAGGAGCTAAATTCTGGGAGAAAAGATAAGCTTACGGAAGGAAGGGAGGGGTCTGTTCTAAACAAAGCCCCTGGTGCAATACCCCCTGGTAGAAAGTCCCAAGTTCCTTGGAAACTTACCCAACTCTTATGCCTGTACTTTGTACCCCTGAACTATGTATGAACCATGTACCTTATGTCCCATGAAGTAATGAACTTGTGATGTATCTTATGATTTATGAACCAATATGTACCCCCCACCCTGCGACCCTGCCTTAACTGCTATGATTGGCTTCTGTATTGCGCTAGCTTGCTTTGCTGACTACGCAAGAAAAATGGTATAAAAGGATTGCCCACCTGGCATTCGGGGCTGCATGCCTTTATGGTATCAGCCCCCTGCAGGTGTAATAAATTTTAGCAATTATTGCATCAAAGTGGGGTCCATCTTTCTATCTCCATGACTCGGTTTACTTCAGAGGAATTATAGGATCCAATGGCAGGTCTATTTTTAGATCTCTAAGTATTCTCCAAACATCTTTCCAAAAGGAGCATATTAGTTTGCATTCCCACCAGCAATATAGAAGTGTTCCCTTTTCTCCACATCCATGCCACGTCTCTGGTTTTGGGATTTTGTGATGTGGGCTAATCTTACTGGAGTTAGATGATATCTCAAAGTAGTTTTGATTTGCATTTCTTTGATGATTAAGGATGATGAGCATTTTTTCATGTGTCTTTAGGCCAGGCACCTGTCTTCTTCAGAGAAGTTTCTCTTCAAGTCCCTTGCCCACCCTGAGATGGGATCACTTGTTCTTTTGTTGCTAATACGTTTGAGTTCTCTGTGTATTCTGGTTATTAAACCTTTGTTGGAGG
>CAUYRH010048519.1:0-11386 GCA_963574655.1 Perodicticus potto | reverse complement strand
TTATTAAATCACAGCTGCGTACATTAGTGCAATCAAGGGGTACAATGTGCTGGTTTCATGTACAATCTGAAATGTTTTCATCAAACTGTTTAACATAGCCTTCATGGCATTTTCTTTTTCTTTTTCTTTTTTTTTTTCCAGTGGTAAGACAGAATTTATTTACAGAAAAGAATACAGAAAACACTAAAGCACCTGGTAAAGAGGGAGAACTCAAGTGGGGAGAGAAAAGCTCTCTCGTTTCTCTCCCGGTCTTTCCCCGTCTCCCCCTTTAGGCTTTTAGTCTCGGGGTATATATAGGTGTATGGGTTCCTTGGCCAGGAAACGAATGAACACAGTCCCTTCCGCCCGGGGCAAGGGTAATGAATGTATCAATGAATGGACACAGTCCATTCATGGAATTGAAGCCTAGGAAATTCACTCGAAATTGACCTAGGCATAGGAAATGTGGGTTCCACATTTAGTCCTAAGTGTAAAGTGAAGGAGACACCAAGGTACAGGTGTCTCCTCGGCAGTTGTCTGGCCTTTTTGGCTATTGGAGCCTCCGGTGGGGGTTGGAGATCCCCCTCCTTGCCTGTCATCCAGCCCGCTGGTTCTTCAGCTGGCTGCCGCAGCACCAACACCGCCAAGGAGGAGGCGACAGGTCCGCCAGCTCCGCTGAGCTGGCTAGGGCATTTGGCTAAAATTTCAAAAGGCAAGGGATGGAGCTACTAGAACCTCATACAGGCAAAACGGTGTTTTGTAAAGAGAATTATCCCACAAGCAAAATGGTATTTTGCAGTTTCTTACAAAGGTAAGCATCCACTGCCCATAAGACCTGGCTTTTTCATACCTAGGTATTTATTTGCCCAAGAGAAATGAAAACATTGCTGCATAAAGACTTGAATAGGAATCTCCATTACAACTTTATGTGTAATCAGGTAGTAAGGAAACAGAGTGCGATGTATCCACGCAATGGAACGCTACTCAGCAGTAAAATGAAACAAAATACCGACAAGAGCAGTAACACCAACAGAGCTGGGAAAAATGACACAGCAGAAGAAGCCGGGCACTGACATGCAATGGGACTGCAGAAACCCGAAACTCTAGATAAGACGCGTCCACTCCAGAGGGACAGGAAGCAGGGGAGAGGGTGGGAAGGAGGTGGGAGGAGGCACAAAGAAATTTTTCCAGGTGATGGCGAGTTCTACACCTTGCTTGTAGAAAGGTGTGGACACGTGACACCCAACTTTTCACGTAAGATGGGTACGTTAATTATATTGTGTGTACGTTGTATCTAAGTTGATGTAAAAATAATCACAGCAGAGTTTCATAGGAAACCCCCATTTCCTACGAAAGAAAAAAGGAGATTAATAACCAATAGATGTTGAATAAATCCCAAAAAGAAGAGGAAGGAAAGAAGGAAAAAGAACAGGCATTCATCTTACCAGATGGTGGGAAGCTTTATAATTAAAAGTGTGGGGTTGACATGGAGATAGAAAACTAGATCTCAGAACAAAGAACTTCGAAATCCACACGTATTCAGAATAAAGAGGGTGATTCAGAAGCATCACAAATGACAGAGATCAGAGGTATTTCCAATAAACAATGCTGGGGGAAGCACATAGGAAACAGGAAAACTGATCATATCCTCATTTTTCACCCATTAAAAAATATTCTACACAGGCAAAAATATCTCGGTGTTAAAAGCAATCTATGTAAAACACTAAAAAAAAAAGTCTAGGAGAATGTATTCATAAAATTCTAGTCAGGGAAGCAAAAATAACAGACCATGAGGTAAAACATTGAGAAGTTTGAATTCAATCAAAAAATAATAATTTAGCCTCAAAAAATGTAAAAGACAATCAACAGAAAAATATTTGCAACTTACATACCCAGCAACATCATAGCCAGAATATATGAAGGATTCCTGAAAAGTCAGTCAAAGAAATTCAGCTCCGTAGCAAATCATGAGAAGATTTGAAGTGTCAGTTCATAGAAAGTCTTGTATTAAATCTATTAGAAGACGCTGAACGTTACTATAAGGGTGAAGGAGTTTGGGGTCACCAGATGAGGCTGTCTTGGCACAAGGGATGAAGAGGCTTCACACAGAGACTGTGTCGGGGGACTGAGGAACTCTAGGAGCAGCCTCCTAAATAAGCCTCGGGTCTGAATTTATTATTATAAAACAGGAAGAAGTGGACAAAAGCTGCTTGTCCGACATTAGCCCTGATTAGGGAGGGGATGGAGAAGGTCAGATAGGATGTTTCCCCCTTTGTTTTTGCAAACCTGCAAACCTTGAGGACAGTCTCTGCCTCCAACATGGAGAGACCTTTGGAATCTGGAGAATCTGCACCATAATTATTACTGCCACACCTCACACATACATTTTCTCTTGGAGGCCCTTTTCCTGAACTGCACGCACACAGCTCACATGCCATACTCGTGATTCTCCGGGTCTCTCAAGCAGGAAGCAAGTTTTACACTAAAGATCAGGGCTCAGTGTCCCCTGCATAAGGACAATGCAAAATTAGAATAACTGCGGGGCGGCGCCTGTGGCTCAAAGGAGTAGGGCACCGGCCCCATATGCTGGAGGTGGCGGGTTCAAACCCAGCCCCGGCCAACAACTGTAAAAAAAAAAAAAAAGTTAAAATAACTGCTTATGTAACTCAGATTTACAAACTCTAGTAACAAAATTGTTATTGAGGATATTGTTATCTCCTTCCTAGATAGTGGGAAATAGTACTTGCTCTGGGAAAATGGTGTTTATCAGCGCCAGTTCTCCAATAGCATGCTGGGAATATCTCAGAAGGTCAAAGATGTGTAAACCAGGTCACAACTCTAATTCCAAGTGTCTGTTTAGAAAAACATCTTGCATATACACAAGCAATTAAAAAGATATTCATTGGTATGTTTGTAATGGTGAAAAGTGGAAAACAATCTCTCAAGAAATGAATAAGCTGTGATTTTTGTCACACAAAGGAATGTATTCCAGCACTTGAATGATTTCATTGCAGTGTACAAAAATTCTAAAAATATAACATTGAATTTAAATGCTACGCATATTTTTATAACTCAGTGCATTAACATATTTTATGAATAAATAGATAAGTAGTAAAAGAAAGAAAAGGAAAAAAATCTCATGAACTGAAAAATACAACTCTGGATAATGGTTATCCTTAAGAAGAAGGAAGAAATAGAATGGCTCATATGGTTGAATTCTTTAAAACAGATTAAGAAAGAAAGAAAAGAGCAGAGAGGTGAAAATAAAGGGAAGAACAAAATTATCTGAAGCAATTATGGCAAAAATGTTAAAACAGCTGTTTAATCCTATTATTCCTTTCTCTAATAGGCTGTGTAATAGAAATATTTAGTAATTAAACATAAATCAGAAAGCAGATACTTAATCTCACAAGTAGGCAGGACAATGCAAATTAAAGTGACGATATGATATTTGTCACCCGAATGGACTGGTAAAATGCATTTGAAAAGATTCTTTAATTATTTTTAGTGGAAATGTAAAATTTTATAACTTAATTTGAAAGTAAAGTGGCAATATGTATTAAATTAAAACCTATGTCTGACTCAGCTATCTAACTTCTAGGGACCCATCCTAGTGAAATAAAAATCTTGAAATAATACAAGTGTATGTATAAGAAGAATGTTTATTGCTGCCATAGTTTATAGTGAAGGAAAATTGTAAATTAAGGCAAAGTCCACTGCTAGAAGAACGGTTGGATAAATTGGAGAACACGTGTACTTTTAAATATTATGTAGCATTACCAGAATATAGTAACCAAGAAAGGAAATGATCAGAATATTATAAATAAAGTAAATCCATGTTGACAAAACAAACACTTCCAAAAACACATACTGAGGCTCGGCGCCTGTAGCTCAAGTGGCTAAGGCGCCAGCCATATACACCAGAACTGGCAGGTTCGAATCCAGCCCGGGCCTGCCAAACAACAATGACAATGACAACCAAAAAATAGCCAGGCATTGTGGTGGCGCCTATAGCCCCAGCTACTTGGGAGGCTGAGGCAAGAGAATCACTTAAGCCCAGGAGTTGGAGGTTACTGTGAGCTGTGATGCCACAGCACTCTACCAGGGCAACAGCTTGAGGCTCTGTCTCAAAAAAAAAACAACAGCACATAGTGAAGTTTCATATATGTGATTATATGTGTACATACATGTGTTCATGTAGAAAATGTACAAAATATTGTATTCACATTAGGCTATATTTGGAGGGATCATGGAAGCAGAGAAAACAGAGAAATATGAAACAAATGCGTTAAATATAATAATTTTGCATCTGCATAAAATTATTTATATGTGTATTTATATATATAGGAGATACATGAACATATCTTCGTGGTAATCTCAAGGTGATGGAATCCAAAATGAACTTCCCTTTCATCCTTATAACTTTTAATATGACTCATTTTACAAGGAATATTTATTTCTTATAGAATCATAAAAATAGTAGAAAGCAAATTGCCAGCCAGAATAAGAGGACAATAACTCTTGAAAAACCTAGGAATTTTGATGGCTATGAATGGGAAAGAGAAGTGTGCGGCTATGGTAAACCGCACCAAGGCTGGACAGTCCTGTGGCAAGCAGAAGATGAATGGACAGATGAGCAGGGGAGAAAAAATAATGGCTAAAGGCCTGGGCTGGTGCTTAATTCATGGTCCTTCTCATTGGCACTGGATTGTTTAGCGCAGCTCAATTTACAATCGCCAAGATGTGAAAACAAGTGCCCATCAACCCAGGAATGGATTAACAAGCTGTAGTATATACATACCATGGGATACGATTCAGCTATTAAAAAAATGGAGACTTTACATCTTTTGTATTAACCTGGATGGAGCTGAAACACATTCTTCTTAGTAAAGTATCACAAGAATGGAAAAGCAAGTATCCAATGTACTCAGTACTAATATGAAGCCAGTAGATGATCTAATACAGGCCCACACAAGAGAAAAACTCAATTCAAGTTGCAGGGAGGGGAAGGAAAGAGGGAAAAGAGGAGAAGATGGGAGGATTGGTGAGTTTCCGCCTAAAGAGCACAATATGAGGGTACATGGCACACCTCCGGGGTAGGGGATCCACCTACAGCAGGGACCTCACCTAACAAATGCAAACATTGTAACCTAATTATACCTTCTTAGTATTTTGAAATGAAAAACATTCATAGTCCTTTAATCATCAAAATAAACAACTAAACAAAACCATTCCCTTTATACAGATGGAACTATAGTAATTATTTTCTTGACTTTGCCAATGATATGCATTCATTATTTTTAAAGTAAAGAGCATAGAGAAGTATGAAGAATAAAATGTTATATTCTAGTTCATGCTTACCCATGATCGATCAAGTGAATAGGGGGAAGTGAAAGGGGTCAAGTGCAGGGGTGAGGGATTCAGGGAGGGGATCCCAGCCGCTGGAAGAGCCAGCACACATTCTCATGATCTCCCCAGACTTCACTGCCCTCCGTCCCAATGGTGAGAGAGAGTTGGCTCCAGGTCTCCGTGGAGAAACATAAGGTCATCTCCCCGTTCCCACACTGAAGCCTGGCAACCGTGAGCTTATTTCTCCTGTAAACCCTTTCAGACACATTCTCTCAGCAAATGCTTGTGGGCACCTACCACTGCCATGCCCAGTGCTGGGGGTGAGGCCACGCAGGAAGACCCCGGCCCCGTCCACAAGAAGCGTCCCATCTTTAGCACAGAGGCAAACAAGCAGAATGCGATGTTCTCAAATGTGCTGGGGATGTAGGGAGAAGAACCCCCGTCCCACGGCAACACAAAAGAGGGCAGGCTGACTGTCCTCAGGAGGTGGCCAGCATGACTGGAGCAGTAAACCCCAGATGGGGCCCTACAGAAGCAGAGTCTGCCAAGTGGGCTCACGGCCTGTTGGCTCAGATTTCACAGAAATCACTTAATGGGTTCTCGTCTCCAAGCCCAAGACCCCTATAAATCATGAAACAGGCACAGCCTCTCAGCAGGCAGCAGTTGGAAATGCCTGGAATGTGGCTTGCCCCCAGTTCCACGGCCACCACCTCCCAAACTAATTCTTTCCACACATTTTACTCAGAGGCCAACACAAATGCCAAAAAACAAAGAATCGCGGCCTGGGGGTGATGAGGCAGGAAAACAACCTCCACCACAGTGATCTAGCAGCGTGTGAGCAGTCGAGCGCAGGGAACAAGCCTTCTCACTTTTCTCAAAGGCTCTCCCACCCTGAAGTGGCCGCCATGTCTTCACAGGGGCCACATTAGGGCTGATGCCACACAGGGCTTCTGGAAGCCCCGGTGACCCCCTAGACTCCCAGCACTCTTCTGGAAGGCATGTTCAAGGGCTCTCTGCAGAAGAGCTCCAACCGGCAGCCCGCAAGCTGCACACCACGTATTTGAGGCCTGTCTTGCTCATCTGTGGTGTCAGCTGCCACGGAAAGCATGCATGCACCTTTCTCTTTTTTTTGCTCATCAGCTTTTGTTAGTGTTTTAGTGTTCGTGTATTTACTGTGTAACCCCAGACAGCTCTTCTTCCAATGTATGGCAAAAATAAAAAAGCTTGGACACCCCTGGACCAACCCCAGGAGGAGCCAGGACCTGGGGTAGCTTCACTTGCCACAGGCAGAATGACGCATCTCCCCAAACATCAGGTCAGAGTGGGAGACAGACTTCTGTCCAGACCTGGGTGCCAGCGCAGGGAGTGAGGCTGGCTGCCCCAGGTGCTGGGACAGAGGAAGAGAGAAACTTCCAGAAGCTTCTGGTGAAGGCTGCTGCAGGTTGTCTGCTCATCAGTCTGTGCTCAGCACACTGCACCACATGTGGCCCTCAGCGCTCCCCACATTCTAAGGGCTTCACTGTACCCGTGTCACACTGTTGTTCTTCAATTTCCCACACCTACAATGAAGTCCCAGGGGCCGATGGCAGCTTCAGGAAGGTTTCTGGCTGGGTCTTGGATCCCGACTCTGTGCGGGCTGGGCGTGCAAGCATGAGTCTTCATTCCCGTCCGCTCTGGGTGGACAGTGATTAGGCAGGCAGCCAGGATGGCAACACAGTGGGCATTTCACTGTGACAAAACCCAGCTGTACTCAAGGGGCAGGCTAGGGGGTCCAGAAAACGAGGACCAGGTCCGGGGGCTTGTGGGAAGCGAGCATCCACTCTGGGGGCTTTGGACTTGGCCTCTGGTTTCATTGCAGGAACTGCCCAGAAAACCATTTTTCCCTGTGTTTGGGGGGCAGGTACAAGGAGCAGGCAGAGAGGGGTGGGTGTCTTCTCTAAACTGAATCCTCAGAAATGATTCCTAGTGAGTGACAGGGAGAAACTGGAAAGTTTGAGTGAAGGCTGATTCCTGTCACCCGAGTAGAGAGTGCCTGAGGCCTGGGGCCATCCCACGGGGAGATGGCACGTCTTACCTGAGAAAACAAGACGCTTATTTGGTTAATACTTTTGTGTGAGAAGTATGGTGCCAGGACCTGCTACTGGCGAAGGTTTCAGGAGCCTCAAAGCAAGACAGGAGGCGAGAGGGGAGGCAGTGTGCCACATGGGGAGAGAAGGCGCAAGAGAGACAGAAGAGTGGGGGGTACCAGATCCTTCCTCACCCAGCTCCTGAACTCGCAGAGTGAGAACTCACTGCCAGCAAGCCATTCATGAGGGATCCACTCCCCTGACCCGAACATCTCCCACTCTGCCCCCCCACACACTGGATATCAGTCGTCAACATGAGAATTCGGAGGGGCCAAATATCCAAACATATCAACCTCCAGAGAACAATAATGAAGTAGATTTGAACCTCATTCAGGCGCCCCAATCGGTTACCATCCCCACCCCAAACTGCACCGGTCTAGAGAACAAAATGTTCACGAGAGGCTTGGGACAGCTGCCTCAAACCTCAGAGTAGGCTCAGGGGACACCCCAAGCCTCAGCAAGGGCCAGCAGCCAGGACCTCAAGTGGAGACTGAGGTTTTCAGCATGTGGAGGCCCAGCTGCACCACTCTTTGGGATTAGAATGTGATTCATTGGAAAATGGGAGGCGGGAGGGCAGGCAGCTTCCAGAAAGGACCCCCCACCTCCAGGTCTATTGTTTGTGTAGGCAAAAGGAATGAGATGGGGAAAAGACAGGAATTAATGGCTTCGTTAAGGAAATGGGGCAATGGCAGGATGTGAGCAATAGTGACAAATCCCGTAAGCCAACACTGACAACCTTCTTGCCCGGCACTCCACGTGCAAAACGCAAGGAGTGTGGAAAGAAAACAGACCTGCTGTCTCAAAAGTATGAATCCACACGGCTTACAGCTAACGGGTCCTCTAACAAAGGTCAGGGCTTTTGTTTCCTTCTTTCTTTTTCTTTTTTTTCTCTTGTTTTATCTTAAAATGTATTGTACGCCAACGGTATCAAAGGGGAAGGAAAGCAAACAAATAAAGCTGTATTGCATTCTTACCTCTTTCTAGAATCTATTTCTGGCATCTGTGGCTCAGTGAGTAGGGTGCTGGCCCCATATACCGAGGGTGGTGGGTTCAAACCCAGCCCAGGCCAAACTGCAACAAAAAATAGCCAGGCGTTGGGGCGGGCACCTGTAGTCCTAGCTACTTGGGAGGCTGAGGCAAGAGAATCACCTAAGCCCAAGAGCTGGAGGTTGCTGTGAGTTGTTGATACCAGAATTTTGTCTTCAGGAAGTTCTTGGTCTCGGTGATTTGAAGAATAAATCCGCAGACCACAGATCAGTGGTAAGACAGGATTTATTTACAGAAAAGAGTGCAAAAACACCAGAGCTCCTGGCAGAGCAGGAAAATTCGAGTCAGGAGAGAAAAGTGCCCTCCCTCTCTGTCCCTGGGCTCTTTGTCTAGGGATATATGTAGTACCACATGGAGGCCTCTATAGTTACACTTAGCCGGGCTTGGTAGTTACATTTAGCGTGTCTGGGACTTTCTGTGATGTATTTGGGACACTCAGCAGTTACATTTAGTGTGTCTGGGACTCTGTGTATTTGGGACATGTCTGGGGACCCTCTGTAGTTACATTTAGCGTGTCTGGGACATGTCTGGGACATGAATGAATGGCTACAATGCCTTTCATTCCCAGGCCTAGGAAACTTATATGAAATTGACCAGACCTAGAAAATGGGGAGTTCCCTGTTCAACCTAAGGTGCTGGTGTCTCCCAGCAGTTGTCTGGCCCCTCTGGTTAGTGAAGCCTCCTGCAGGGCCCCCCTGCCTACCCTCCAGCCCGCTGGTTCCTCTGCTCCCTGCCACTGCATCAATACCGCCAAGGCAGAGGCAGCTGGTCCGGCCCCCTACAGCTCCACAAGTTGGCTGGGATGCCACTTGTCCTGTATCACTGTGACGCCACGGCACTCTACCAAGGGTGACAAGGTAAGACTCTGTCTCTAAAAAAAAAAATAGGCGGGCGCTTGTAGTCCCAGCTACTTGGGAGGCTGAGGCAAGAGAATCGCCAAAGCCCAGGAGTTGGAGGTTGCTGTGAGCTGTGTGACGCCACAGCACTCTACTGAGGGCAATAAAGTGAGACTCTGTCTCTACAAAAAAAAAAAAAAAAAAAAAAAAAAATATATATATATATATATATATATATATATATATATAGAATATACTTCTTAAAAGGACAAAATTATGCTCTAGAAATGTCCAAGAATAAACAAGCCCCCTGGGATGTGGCAACAGTAAATTCATCTCTTTATCTCTACCTTCTAATATCATGAGTGGAAAGGTGAGCTGTGCATGTTTGTAGACTGACTAGGAGAAAACTAATCAAAAGGTAATCGTGGATTTGTGCACTGGGAGTGCTGAGATCCCCCTTCGTATGCACCTTCTTGGTCTGGATATATTCGTGATATTTCTCAATAAAATACAGGGACGACAGGGTATAGATCTTAATTTGCAAATACAGCTTTGATTTTCTTGGGTATTAATGCAAAACAGTATAGTGAGTCCTGGGAGACACTTCCAGTGACCCTGGAGTCTCCCAGACCATTATGGATGAACGGAGAAAATCAGAATGGGAATGGCCTATGTCTCCCCACACATGGGTATTGAACAACGATCACCTTTAGTTCCCCAGGCCCTGCTGCCTGACCCAGTGTCTCTGCATCTAGTGAAACTCTTGGTTCTGGGCTGTCCCAGGAAAGACCAGTCACACAAACACCCAGGATGAGCAGGGGCACGGCTCAGAGCTTTGGTGCCTGAGTGTGGGTTTGTAAATTATATAGACCTCTCCTAAGCCTCTGTGTGATTTGTGTTGTGATCTGAAGGCTGAAAGATAAGAATAAAGGTTTGGAAGATCATTAGAACAGTGAGGCTGCTCTGGCTTAGAAAGACAGGAGTCTGCCCCGATTTCCAAGTGGACTGAATTTTTGCACTTTATGCAGGATAAAAGGTGATCTTCCAGCTTAGGCTGCCACATCACGACATCATAGACTGGGCGGCTTAGACAGCAGACATTTCTTTCTCACAATTCTGGAAAGTCCTGGAGGGTGGAAGTCCATGATAGAGGTGCCAGCAGATCTGGTCCCCGGTTGGCCTCTAGCCACCCTCTAGCTGTGTCCCCACACAGCAGTGGAGAGCTTTGGTCTCTTCTTCTAATAAGGGCACCAATCCCTTTGTGGAGGCTTCATCCTGATGACCTCATGTAAACCTAATCACCTCCCTAAGGGCCCACCTCCAAACACCATCGCATTGGGGTTAGGGCTTCAGCGTAGGAATCTGGAGGGGATACAACCATCTAGTCTCTAGCTGAGGTGGTTAGTGGACAGCCAGAGCACAGCTGCAACACTGGGTCTGACGCTCAGAGCACCCACTAGGATGGGAGCTAAGCAGCAGGTGGTAGGAGAAAGTCATCTGGGGGGTAGAGCATGGTGTGAGTGTGGAGGGGAGGAGGGGTGGCTCAGCACAGAAACAGTCACCTGCTGCTGTGTCTGAACTTTCCAGCCAACGTGATGTGCTGTGAATAACAGAGTGAATACAGGAGCAGAAAAGATAATTTCCAGATTAAGCAGGATGAATTAGGCGCTCTACTCCTTGAGCTATAGGTGCCACCCTCTCAATTTACCTTTTAATGACATGAAACTCTATTTATTTATTTATTTTTATTTTTTGTAGAGACAGAGTCTCACTTTATCGCCCTCGGTAGAGTGCCGTGGCGTCACAGCTCACAGCAACCTCCAACTCCTGGGCTTAGGCAATTCTCTTGCCGCAGCCTCCAGAGTAGCTGGGACTACAGGTGCCCACCACAATACCCTGCTAGTTTTTTTTGTTTTTTGCAATTCGGCCGAGGCCAGGTTTGAACCCCCCACCTTCAGTATATGGGGCCGGCACCCTACTTGCTGAACCACAGGCGCCATCCTATTTATTTTATTTTTTATTATTTATTTATTTATTTATTTATTT
>CAUYRH010048510.1:0-12094 GCA_963574655.1 Perodicticus potto | reverse complement strand
TAAACAAAAGTATGATGTGATACAGTACAAGCAAGACACTCAAGATAGGTATAATAGTACTACTCACACGAAAACTTAAATTTCACCTCAAAAAAAATCACAAGACAAAAGAGAAAGCAATTTCACTGTTATAAAATAAGACATTTCATGCAAAGTATTAACTCTGCCCCCCCAAAGCCCAACATCCCAACAAACAAAAAACTATCTGGGAATACTATGCTAACATATTAACCACAGTATAATCATTCATAGGAAAACAGTAATTAAGCAATGAATTAAATTAAATAACAAAGTTCAAACTGTCATAAACTCATAGTCCACAATGATTTTACAAAACAAGCAATTCCAGAAATCTTATAAACAATAAAAAAAGAAATATTTCAATATCATTCTACTTGATCTGGATAAACCTGATATTGAAATTGGAGAAAATATATTGTTGTAAAGGGAAATTACATAGTCATAGTCATTGTTAGTTACAATGTCTAACGTTCATATAAATTGGATTCAATTTTGACCAAAGTACATTATTTAAACATTAATTTTTTAATTCAACTTCTCAATATGTTGTTTAGGACATAAGTGAAACATGTTTGTAATAACTTTTGCTTTTTTTTTAAAGAAACTTTGATTTGACTTTACTTTCAGCTATTCTCCTTTGTCTCATTGCTTTCACAACACAGTTCCCGGAGCTATTAGGAATGATCCTTTCTCACTTCTTAATCTTCTATAATCTACCTTCTACCTCCATTCCTTCATTAAGTCAGGATCTCCTTTTGAGATCCTGACTGACCCCTTCATACAAATCTAAGATTGTTGGTTTGTTGGGTTCCTGCCCCCCACCCCAGTCCTTATTCAGCTTGATCTACCTTTCTCAAAGAACAATTCTATAATGCCCATCTTATGAAATGTCTCTTTCTTCCTCCATTTATTTAACACCCAAGAATCCTTTCTGTCCCTTCTGGTCCTCACTGTTGGGCCTCTTCCTTGTTCCCGCCTCATAACTGGACTATGACTTGAATCTCAGTATTGTTTCCTCTATCTGTCCTCATTCTTTGAAGGACATCTATTCTAAAGTCTTTATCCAGTGGGAAGAGTAAAACAGATGGGGGCTTGAAGTGTGGCTCTGTTCCTTATTAGCTGTGCTGCTTAGGAAAAGTGATTTCATCTGTGCCCCTCTGCTCTAAAATGGGGGTTCGTTCATTCATTCAACAGTCTTTAGTAAGAACTTACTATGAACCAAGGACTGTTTTAATTATGAGGTTAATTATTAAAATAAACAGATAAATATTTTTGTCCTCATAGACCGCCTACTAGAGCAGAGGGAGACAAACCAAAAATAATGAACATGTCACATAAGAGAATTATATAAAATTACAAATGTTGTAGAAAAAAAAGAAAAGAGGTCAGGTTATACTTTTAAAAAGATGGTCAGGGTAGGCCTCTCTCAGAATGTTGATATTTAAACCAAGACCCAGAAGAGGTGAAGAAATGAGAAATAAGGGCATCTGCTAAGAGGATGTAGGTGGAGGAAATTGACAAAGGTTCTAAAGGCAGGAGCATGCCCCTTGTGTTCTAGGAACAGCCAAGAGGTCACTGGGAATGGAGTGAAATGAGCACAGGAAAAGAGGTTGGAAATAACTTCAGAGAGGAAATCAGGGGACAGTCCAGGGAGGACCTCTGGATGCAATGGCAACCCTCTGTTGCAGGTAGCAGGGTTTTGAACAAAGGGGTCACATAAACTGGTTTATGTTTTAAAAATATTACTTTGGATCTTGTGTTGAGAAAAGACTGTGGCGGGAGAAGCAGAAAAGCAGAGAGCCCACTTAGGAGGCTACCGGTAATCCAGGCAAAAGGGGATGGTGGCTAGGACCAGAGTAGAAGCTCTGCAGGGGGAGAAAAGGACTTAATTTAGAATTTAAAAAGTCCACCTGTTATAAGAGTCCTAGAAAGAATTATTGTAGGTAAAGTGCAAAATAGGTGCCTAGAATAAGGAAGATAATAAGTAATAGTTTCTCTTACTGCATTTTGCAGGTGGAATAGGTTCTCTGGATCACTCAGAGGAGTGACTAAATCTTTGGTGTGATACGCAGGGTCAACTGGCTGAGTACTGGCAGCTGCCTTCAGCTGAACTAGGGAAGGGAGGGTGAGCTGAGGAAGGGACTTCATCTTTTTTTAGCCTTTGCCTTATAACCCAACTCCAATACAGGATTTCCAACTGTCTATAAAATACTTCTTTAAAGTTTCATCATATATTTGATATCAATGCATAGTTTTAAATAAATTACCTGCCCTATCTCTACTTCCAACCAGATACTCATCTCCTATTTCCTTCTATTAAAGACATATCAGTCTCCAGATGCTGAAAACTGGGCTTCATTTTTGTAGAATTAGAGAATCAAAGCATGCTACCCTTGGAAGTTGAGATCACAGCTATCATGTGCAGAATGGGACATGACAAGCTATGGGCCACAGCAGGCTTTAATGACTCAGCAAGGCCTGCAGCCAGTTTTCTGGTTCATTTTCCCAACACATTCCTCCATTCCCTTGCCTGGTACAAATGACAAGAGTCTCTCAGGTTGGTTGCCATCAACCAACTAGACAACCTCTCTAGTCACCACCATAGTCACCAGGACCATCTTTCCTATTTAAATAAGCATTCCAGAAACACTTGATGGGCTCTGCACTGTTTTAAGTCTGCTGGCACCAGGTTCAAATCCTGGATTTGTACTTACTAGTACAAAATTTCCTACTCACATTCTACCTTAGCTTCCTCATCTAAAAAATTCCTACCTCCTAGGACGTAAGGAGAACAAGGCAGATAAAATACTTAGCATATAGCCAAACACAAAATAAGAGCTTGATGGTGCCTGTGGCTCAAAGGACGCCAGCCCCATATGATGGAGATGGCAGGTTCAAACCCGGCTCCAGCCAAAAAAACTGAACAAAAAAAAAAAAAAGAGCTCAAGAAGTAGTAGTTGTGGGCTGTACCACTACGCTCAGTCCCTTTCAGAGAAGTTGCTGCGGATGCCTGGTGAACAGATTCTAATTGCCTGGGTGTGGTCCTCAGAGCTTTACAGCAACCAAGTGTACTGTGAACTTTCACTGATTTCTGATCACAGATCTTTCCATGGGGACAGCTCTCTTTGTACCTCCATATCTATACTCACTCTCATTCCCACTTCTATGTGCCTCTTGACTAAAATGCCCACTTTCCTTCTATCTAAACCCTACACATCCTTCATAGCCCAACTCAAAGTTTAGTACTTCACAAGCACTTCCCAGGCAAACCCTAGCTCCACCCATAGTATGTCTTCTCTACAATACTACAGTGCTTGCTGCAGCACTTGTCAATGGCTTCCTTACAGACAGGCATGAGAGTGTTCAGTTAGTATAGTGTGTGCTCTGGAGCAGACTGCCTGGTCTCGCTCAGCTCAGTCTCCTCATCCATAAAAGGGGTTGATATTAGGGTTATTGTAAGGATTGGACACATAAATAGTTGAAATATGTTAATGTTTACTAAGACGTTGTTATTATTATTAAATATTTCTGCTAACTTTTCCCTCTTTGTTTTATAAATGTGCATTTTCTTCTTCCTGGTTATTCTGTCTGTATGCACTCTACTTTATCCAGTGTCTAGCGTGATGCTGCTCCCAGAGTCATGTTCAACAGTGAATATCCTGGGAGATTTGGGGAGAATATCCTCAATAGTCTCCATCTAATATGGCTGGCTCTGGAACCTTTTGTTCTCCCTACTCATGGTCTCCCGAAGAGGAAGATAGTATGACCCTGTTCAGAGAGGCAACGTGATGCTATAAAAGGAAACTGGACTAAGATTCAGAATACATGGGTTTGTGTCTCAGCTTTCTAAACAAAATGATCTTTCTTTCTGTCTATATATTTATTTTTAGCTTGGGAAAAACCACTTAAACTCACCCTCTGTTTCCATCTCCATAAAGGGAGACTAATCTGGTGTGACCTGCCTTCTTCACTGAATGGCTATGAAGATCAAGTAAAAATATATATATTGATAGAGACTTTACATCCTTTGTATTAACCTAGATGGAGTTGGAACACATTCTTCTTAGTAAAGCATCACGAGAATGGAGAAAGAAGAATCCAATGTACTCAATTCTAATATGAAGGCAGTAGATGAGCTAATACAAGGGGTGCATAGGGGAATGAACAAGCAGGGAGAGGGGAGGAGGATGGGAGGTCACAGTGAATGGCACATCTCTTGGCGGCCAGACACAATTATAATAGGAACTTCATCTAACAAATGCAATCAGTGTAACCTAATTCTTTGTACCCTCAATGAATCCCAAACAATAAAAAGAAAAAATACATATTGAAGAGCTCTGCACACTTGAAGTGCCATACAAATTATGTAAGGTATAGTCATTTATATGTCATCAAACAAAAAAATAACTATCAAGTTAACTGGGTCTATTTCCAGGGGTCTTCTGAGGAAAGGGCCATCACCACAATAATTGTAGTGAATCTTTTAAGCCTAGATGCCTCTTAAAGGATCAAATCACAATTTATATTACAAAGCTCAACCCTGAGAATTTTGGTAAGTTTTTGTCCTCAAAGATTTAATCACATCTAATAATTTGTTCAAAAAGTACAGATTTCCCCAAACCATCAACTCCTCATCCCAGAGCCCATGGCTGGTATATGGTATAGGGGGCATGGTTATTAGCCAGAGTTCTCAAAGAAGGGGAAGAGAGAAGATAAACAAGGATTCCTGATAAATTAGAAATGTCTGCTCTATTTCTACAAGGTGGTAACCTGGAGATGTGGACAATATTCTGAGGTTAAAACAATCAAAAATTGCTGGAATATTCCTTTCATGTATTCCCGAGGTGCTGGTGAGTGCACAACTATTGCTGTATTTTACGTTGTATTATATCCAGTGGGTTCCAGCCATGTTAGGTTTAAGCAATATCAGCAGAGAATTCTGTACCAACCAGGGGCACATAAGCTAATATATTGACAAGACTATTCCTGGTGCTGCATTCTCTGTCATACGCTGTGGTCATTGTGCTTTTTCTTGTCTTTCTTTGGGGAATCGGTTAGGCTTATAAAAAATAGCAACACATTTTATAATAGAGTGGGGAGGGGGTGACCTTCTACCAGTACTACTTCTAAAAATCATGTGAGAAGCCATTCAGGTTAAGAAGACCACCTTACCTCTATTTTTTCCCAAATGGCTTCATAGTTCTCCTGGTGTTGAATATCGTGCATCAATTTCTGAATTAAAGCTGATTTAGTAGTTGAATGGCTACCATTTTTCTCAGAAGATGAAGCTCTTTCTGATTTTTCATCAATGTATTTTTTCATGCCAGAGGGAGGCACACATGATTCCTCATCAGAAAGAATGTCACTCAGGGGTCCAGACTCAATGCTCTCCCCAAGCGAAGAGGCAATGTCACTGGATGAGCTTGGAGACACCCTGCCTAATCTCGTATGTTTTTTCTTGACATGATATGTTGGATAAATCTCAGAATCTGAATTCATTTCAGACAGTTCCCAGTCATCAATATTCTGAATGGTTTCTCCTCTGGGTTTCTGAGGCAGAAGCTTTGTAAGGTTTTCCAACTTCAAAGCTAATACTTCTGTCTGCTTAAGGTGAGAGGGCAGAGCTAAGTACTCATCAGAGCCATACCAGGCCTCCACAACCTGACCATTCCTCGTGACATGACTTGGGGAGGCAGAGTGACCTTTTTTGCTTTGGGGTTTTGAAAGAAGGGGCACTGGAGACATGATGTTGTCTGAGCCAGTAGAAGATTCGCTGCTCTGAGTATAAGGTGGTGAACTCGACGTTTCTGACTGTGCTAGCAATTTGGCTTTCCAACTTCTCTGATTGCATGGCTCGAGTGAAGACGAAGAAGCAGAATTTGCCTCTGATCCCTCTATGGCCTTGGAAGTGCAAGAAGGCATTCCATTTGGCAGTCCTGAGCTCCTTGTGTTTTCAGCCTGCTTGCCGGAACCAGTTCCACGTTTGGGTGTTCTGCATAGAGGCACCTCCTCTGAGGTTTTCTGTGGCTTTTTAAGTCGCATTTTCTCTTTGTGGCAGTCATTAAGCCTTCCCAGGCTGGAAGAGATTTCTTTAATGTGAATTCTGACTGTATTTTCAAGGTTCCCATCCCCTACCTTGTGCAAACACTCATAAGACTGGCTGGCAGCAGAGGGGCCATTGGTGTAGGAAGACTGTAACACCAGGCAGAGCTTGGACCTGTCAGGGGGATCCACCAGGGAAGGGGTGCTTCTGCTCATCTCAGGCTTGAGATCAACCACCTTTCCCCCTTTATCACTACCTTTCATATCATTCTTAAAAGTTTCCTCTTTAAGAAAAAGCCCTCTCTTTGGCAATGTGGGCTGTGTAGGAGAGTCCTCGTTATAATTAAAGCAATCTCTGATGGATCGTTTGGGGGTTGCATTTTCACAAGGAAGAGGCTGTTGGTTCTTTGCACCAAGATGGGAAGAGGAATTGGAGTCTTGCTTCCCAGTCTCAGAGGAGGACTGAACAGTATTTTCTAGCGCTTCCCCTAAAGATGACATCTCCAGTGTCATGCCTGGTTGCTCTTCAACTTCAGAAGCACCTCTGTCCTTACATCTATCTTTGTCATCTGCTGAAAGAGATACTTGAGATGCCTCTTCACTAACTGCTTCACTGCAGTTGGAAGGGATGGGGTCAGCAGCCACTGTAAGTAACCCAACACTTCGGATAAGCTCAGGAAACTCCTTTTCCATCTCACTGTAGCTCCAAGAGTCAAAGGGTTTGGTTTTGACTTGGCTAGAGGTCATGTCACCCAGGCCACTGAGCAAATCCTCACTTGGACTATAGTCAGATAGTTCAAATGCAGTAATGCCACAATCCAAAGACAAGTAATTTTGAGAACATTTGATAGTTAACTGTCCCGAGTCATCCACTTCCGTTAGAGAATCAAGCCGGCCCTGAAACAGACAATGGCAATAGTTTCAGTAAATGCAACATCAGTTATACTCAACTGCTGTTCAAGTGAAATCTCAGCACAGGAGGCTATGTCAGAAATACATCAGTCTTGATTGCTTCTGGTTTGATAAACAGAAAGGCATAGTAAATCAATCTCTACATTGCTTAATATAGTATCTTGTTCAAATACTTAAAGATTTTTCTTTAAACTAGAGCACAGAGCCTCAATAGAAATGGTCAAGATCAAGCCAAAAATACATATTTTGCCTTAATTTTCTATTCCAAAATAGTATGTTGTTCATTTAATAAGCATTTCATGACTGAAGTCTTAGGTCATACAACTCCTGGGAACAAAATAATGTAAAAGTAAAATCTCCATGAACACTTGCTTTGCTGTCTGCTATCACTCCAGCTACACAGTGGCTAGCTAATAGTGGATGCTCAATAAGTTAAGTATTAATATGATTAATTATACTGAGCCAGTCATGCTAAATATATATTCACATATCACAGGCAGGTGAACTAATGAATTTGCAAGGGTAGGGCCAGTTTGTATTTGGCTCCACCCTTTTGAAGGTGAACAGAGGTAACCCAGGAGAAAATTAATGAGTGTCAGAACGTCATCGTCTTGGCCCCATGTCCTTCTTCTGCCCGCATTTCTCTGCCCACCCCAACTGATATATCTTAGATTCTAAGTGCCCACCTCTGTTACTATTCATAATTCCAGGAAGTCTGATTTGAAATTCCCCCCATGCTAAAACTTAGCACTGTAAGTATTTAAAATTTTTAATCTTTAATTATGTGATTAAGGCTTTTATCTTATTCCTAACACAGTTTCTTATATCACATAACAAATGGAGAGATTTTTGATCAATGCTTTATTGGGGGTAGAAGAACCCCTGGAATCCTATTACGCCTACTAGGCTGAAGAACAGCCTGGTCTAATCTAGCCCCTTAGGAAATGAAGGAAGGAAATTGAAAGTGAAGGGTCATTATATCCCCAGATCTCCTTCTTCCCAGAGGAGGAAAGGGGGTGAGACCACTGAATCCAGATCAATCCCTTGTGGCCACTGGACCCTATGTTCCTTACAACCAGGTTATCCCAAGATCTAGTTGACTTAAGAGGGTACCTGTAGCCCTTAACAGAGGGATCTGCATAGAAATAGCACTCAAAGGTGCATACATTCAAAAAACCTCTCTGTACTACTTCATGTAATTCGTACCTCTGATTATGTAGTTTTAGTTGACTTCAGTAATTAAAACCGCAAGTTTCAGAGTGAAATTCTGGCTCTAGTACTAATTAGCTACGTGACTATTCGCTAGTAGCTTGATGTCATTCAGATTCATTTCCTTCCTCTCTTCAGCCATGCCATGGGAGTGCTGAGAGGCTTATAGGAGATAACACACAAGTCTGTAACATGGATAACTGCTCAGCAAATTTTTACTCTTAATATATTATTATTTTTAGTAATAATGTATATTGAGTTTCACCAAGTTGTGAATTAGTGTTAATGCTAAATTATATTGTACAAAGTGAGAATCAGTATTAGCTGCCAATCTCAACAAAGTTTACCTAAATGAAATTGTGTGACTTTTGTGCTTCATGTCCAGGCTAGCCTCTTTAAAGAACAATCAGAAGCCAAAATCACCAAGGAATGCGTCAAACAAAGTCATGCTTTATGCACTTTTTAAGAGTAATAGTGAGATTCTCATTTAAAAAGCAGGTTGTATTTTTAATTTGATTGTTCATTACTCAGAACTTACTATTTTACAGAAGTAGGATTATAAAAGGATGATTAAATTCCAAAGATATCCCATAAGATCCACTTAAATTAATAACGAGTTGAAATTTGTAACATAATATTCTACTATATTATCATAGTTACTATACTGAAATACTTACATGAAGTTAAAGAGACACTTAAAAAAAGTTTCTACAATAAGTACAGAAAAAAAGAAATCTGAGAATTCATATAAAAACTAGACCCCCTCTTGCCTTTGGATGAGCAGGGAGCACCATGACCTTGCAAATACATTTGGTCTCCATTTTGGTGGTCACAGCACCTTAAGACCAGAAATACTATCTTGCTCAAGAATGAAAGGTATACAATAAATGATGTCAGATGAATATATTGTTAAATGACTATCTCAGAGAATAGGATATGTTGGCCTTATCTTGAATCTTTAGAAATCTCTAGCCAGTCTCTAGTTTGGAAATGAAAATACCATACTCAAAAATGCTTAATCCTCCCATCCTGTTCCCAGCCAGACTATCTCAACTACTGAGATATGAGTGATTGTCACTTAGGGATAACTATTTTTTACTCACGTTTCATTTTTGCTTTATTTATTTGTTTATTTGAGAGATACAGTCTCACTCTGTCACCTAGGCTGGAAGGCAGTGAAGTCATCCTAGCTCACTGCAACCTCAAACTGCTGGGCTCAAGTGATCCTCCTGTCTCAGCCTCCCAAGTAGCTGTGTCTCTATACCCATCTAATTTTTCTATTTTTTTTGTAGAGATGGATTCTTGCTATGTTGTTCAGGCTAATCTCAAACTCCTAGCCTTAAACAATCCTCCTACCTCAGCATCCCAAAGTGTTAGAATTACAGGTATAAGCCACTGCACCCAGCTTACACTGCATTTTTTTTTTTTTTTTTTTGTGGGGACAGAGTCTCACTTTTTCGCCCTTGCCGTGGCGTCACACAGCTCACAGCAACCTCCACCTCCTGGGCTTAGGCGATTCTCTTGCCTCAGCCTCCCAAGTAGCTGGGACTACAGGCGCCTGCCACGACGCCCAGCTATTTTTCTGTTTTGCAGTTCGGCCGAGGCTGGGTTTGAACCCGCCACCTTCGGTATATGGGGCTGGCGCCCTACTCGATGAGCCATAGGTGCCGCCCCATTTTTTTAATGTGGAAAAAAAAAATCCCTACCTGAAAAGGACAAAAAGTAACAAGCAAACAAAACAGCACTTAGCCTTTAACCATGCAGAGGCAATTTTAAAAAACGAAAGTTCTCTAAAGTTTCTCAGAGCAGATGAATAAGGATCCTCATCTCTTAAAATATTGCTTAGTAATACTAATATTTTTAGCCTCATTCCCTCCTTCCAGACCACCTTCCCAGACAGTTTTCTAACGAGAGTAAGTAATAAAGTCTCAGGAGAGTATGGAGCTCGAGATGAGCACGTTAGCCTTACTGCCCTATTTATTTCAGAAATATCACATTTACTTACATAGCACAGGTAGTTGTGTCAGTGCTGTCAAGGGACATCTCTACTCAAATACACCTCCATTTAATCGTTCTGAAGCAGTTGCCAGATGAAGGCTACATGTTATGGAGGTGGCAATTTATTCACTTTATTGCTAGTATCAGTCTTGTCTCAGGCATCAAGGGATCCCCTACCCCTTTTTCCTAATCTGAAGCTAGAAATTTTGCTTTGTTCTTTACCTATAATTAAATTAACTGAAGCCTAGTTTCAAATGCCTTCTCAGATCTTTCTTATTTTAACACTATATTTTGCCATTAACTGAACATGAGATTTAGTACTCAAAATTTAGAGATTGAAAGATCGCCCTATTAACATGCCCTAAAGGCATATCAGTGCCCATTGCTACTTAGTGGTCAGTGTTAAGCAGAAAGTCAGAAATAGAATTTCGCTGTTTTAATTATGGGAACAGTAAAAAATTTATATGTCCCTCCTTCCCTTCCCTGCTCCCTAATTTCAGTACATGGCGTTTTTTATGCTTTAATTTCTAACATATAAATTGACAGACCTCTTACCAGAATGCCAGAGCATTTCAGACCATTTAGACTAGGCCCTTTTTCAGATTCCTTTCAGCACTACCCTGTTGGGATTCTACAGTTATGAAGGCATTCCAGAGCGCCGCAGTGGGCTGAGAAGAGCAGAGTGACGGGGAATGTGAAGTATAGCAAAGGTCAGTTTCTGATGGGCAAGGGGAAAAACACACAAAGATTTTTCAATATGTTCATTTATACTCTATTAACGATTCTTAAGAACTTCCTTTTTCTACAAGCTGAAATTATAAATTACATAATTAACCTCTATGATTAATTTCCAGTCCACCAACCTAAAATGCTATCTCCTGTTTCTAGGTCCAAAAGGGTCATCATCTAAATGACTTAATCCAATTAACTCAGCAGACTTTTACACACAGCCATATGAACTAGATGCAATGGCAGACAGAGATGAATATAACCTGGAGCCAACCCTCACGCAATTCAAAATATAGCACATCCCTGTATTTTGTTGTGATATAAATCAGTCTGTGGTAAGTGCTAGTGGAAGAATCCACAAAGTACTGTGAGGTGAGCACTCTGGAAGGACCAGCGCATTCCCACAGAGAAGGTCATCATTTAGCTGAAGTGCTCAGCACACCATCCAGCACATGGTAAGGTCTCAGTCAATGTTTGCTGTTATGTTAATATTAGCAAACATGTTAAGAGTTATCACTACCTGTGCGACATTACCTTTCTTAACCTCAGTCCTCTCCTCTGTAAGACCGATACAGTAATAACACTTATAACCTGAGGATAACAGCACCTGCCCCGCCCACCTCCCAGAACTGTGTCAGGATCAAACAAAATCATGAAGGTGATTCCTAATGTGTGTTTTTCATCTTTGAATGTACAGTACCTCTTACATAGTAGAAACTCAATAAATATTTAGGGAAGGTAGAAAGAAAAGAAGGAAGAAAAGGAGGAAGGAAAGAATAATTATTATTAAAATGAGTCAATAAAAACTGGGTTTGTTTTATTTAATTATTCCTAGTTTTATGACCTTCAGCATTCACTTAACTGCTCTTAAATTCAGTTTGATCTCATGTATAAAATTGAACTGTTTTTAATACTCCAGGCTAAATGAAACAAGTATAAAGTGCTTATCTCAAGGTCTGGAATATAGAAAATTTCAGTGTAACACATTTTTTACACAATTTTAAGCTTTGCCTTAAAATATTTCTTACTTGGTTGTTGACTGTTTTTTTTTTTTTTTTTTTTTGAGACAGAGCCTCAAGCTGTCACCCTGGATAGAGTGCCGTGGCATCACAGCTCACAGCAACCTCCAATTCCCAGGCTCAAGCGAGTCTCCTGCCTCCGCCTCCCAAGTAGCTGGGACTAC
>CAUYRH010048509.1:0-11218 GCA_963574655.1 Perodicticus potto | reverse complement strand
AAGAAAGAAGAAAGAAAGAAAGAAAGAAAGAAAGAAAGAAAGAAAGAAAGAAAGAAAGAAAGAAAGAAAGAAAGAAAGAAAGAAAGAAAGAAAGAAAGAAAGAAAAGAAAGAAGGAAGGAAGGAAAGAAAATAATGTCTTTTGCAGTTACTTGAATGGAACTAGAGGCTGTTACCTAATTGAAGTGTCTCAGGAATAGAAAACCAAATACCATGTTCTCACTTATAAGTGGGAGCTGAGCTACATGTGTGCATGGTCACACCAAGTGGTGTAATAGACACTGGGAACACAGAATGGTTGGGAGGAGGTGAGGGATGAAATATTACTGAAGGGGTGCCAGGGTCCCGCCCTGGGGGCAGGTCCATGAAGACCATCTGGCTGTAATTGTCTGTGATAAAGTAAAGTTAGAAATGGTGAGAGACAAAGAGACAAGACACATAGAATAGAGTTTTCAAAGGTGGGATCACAGGGGACCACCACTCATTTGTGGGGTTACTGGGAGCGGCCCCTGAGTGTCAGTTCCACTCAACTTTTATTGAAGGCTATTTGCTCATTAGCCTAGAAGGTAAGCAGAGGAAGGGAACAAAGATGCCAGCAGTTTCTCTAGGTGAGCATATCAGCTCCTCTTATTTCTATTATCATTAACTTTAAGGGTCAGAGCCGTCTTCAGAAACCCAGAACCTGAGCCTTGTGTGGGGGCAGCCTCCTGTCTGTGGTAACACACACAGATTCCTAGGGGAGTGTTAATCCCCACTAGTTAACTGTGGAGTAAAACGTCACTGGTGTTAATCTCTGAAGAATTGGTGGGAAACAGGAATTTTCTTCTCATCTTCACCACAGAGGGTCTTCCTCTGCCATAAGGGATATAAGCCCTCCTGCCCGTATTTCAGGGCTCAAGTTGTTCCCTTGATCTCTGTCCTGCCCAAATTCGAATCTCCACAATGGGTATTTGCTTTGATTGTTAACTGGGCAGGAGGAGGCCTAGTTAATGTTTCAAGCCAGGCCTTGCACACAGCTTCCTCTGCTGCCATTGCTCCTTCAGAGTGTTCACAGACCCAGGAGGGGTCTTACCAAGCTGTATCCCCTGTAGGCCAACCTCCCAGGAAACTGCTCAGATAAGAAATTTAGTGCCAGCTGTTTTAAAGGTAAACTAGCTGACTTTTCTTTGTTCCACTTTGCTCTGCTTATTTCCCCATCCCTCCCTTATTCTGGGGGTGCTTTCCCTTGTCAAGGATGGGGTCTTCAGTCCCCATTCTGCCTGCAAAGAGACACGATGTACACTATTCTGCAGATGAGTACACTAAACGCTCTGCCCTCCCCACTCAACAGCACATCCATGTATGAAAAACCCACTTGCGCCCCCTAAATCTACTCAAGTAAAAATATAATTCAAAAGAATGGGTTCTTCTTGTTGTTTTCCCACTTTCCCTGTCCCATCTCCTCTCACCTCTGTCCTTTCACAAAGAAGTTTCTTGGGAAAATAAAAACCAGGGTCTGTGCATCACCGCTCATAGCCCCTTCCACCACGGCCCCTTTCCGCTGAGGGTTTGTCTCCCTGACTAAATGAAGGTGCTGTTGTTCATATTCTTACATTCAGAACAAGAAAAAAGCAAAACAAACCAAAAAACTACTTCCAATCTTTATGAAAAGAAACTTACTGTGACTCTGTTACTTTGAGGCATTTGATTATTTTCTCCTAAATAATGATAATTTTTTCATTGCTCTTAAGACTCTCCTCTCCTTGGGGTCTGTGTCATTCTGTTCATTCCTCACAATACCACTCACATCTTTTCTTTTTCTCTGTATTTCAAGGAGGTCACTGGCACTCTCGCCTTCTCATTCAGCACACCTCCTCCGTCCTACATGACGTCATTCACAACCTTGGACTTAGCTCACTCAGCCGTGGACATCCACATTGATTCCCAATGAGCACACTAAGTTTAACTTTTTCCCAAACTGTATTGACTATATTTTCTCATTTATGTGAGTTGATTCATCTTTTTTCTCATTAAATTAGGGAATACTTTATATATTAAATATGTCGAAACACACTTGCCAATGATATATATTGCAAATAGCATCATCTATTTCTGACTTATGAATAGAAGATTTAAATTTTAATGAAGATGACTTCATTGATTTTTTTCTTAGAAAACTAGTTAAATGCTTGTGTTAAATATTAAAATCATTTTTTTTTTTTGGTCTGGAATTGATTTGGAGGTGTAAGTGATGTATGGATGTAATTTCCTGTTTTTCCTGTGGATAACCAGCTGCCCAGTACTATTTGTTGGGGAAACATGGTTTCCATGGTCCAACTACAAATAGTAGTTACCACCAGTGTCAGCACTGTTGCCCTGGGCTTTCTCTCTGTTCCATTGGACAGGTGAGTGCCAAAAGCACAATATGTCGCTTCTGGTTGGTAACCAGCATAACATCTTCCTACTTGGGTCATCTTAGTTATTCTTGTATCTTTCTTCTTTCATATGTATTTTAGAATCATTCCTTCAGCTTTAGCTAAGAATCCTTTTAAGATTTTGACTGGAATTGCATTGACCTATGAATCAATGTTGGAAGGGTTAACATATTTACAATAGTAAGTCTGTCCTCCTCAATTTCTTTCAGTGACATTTTATTCTTTCTTTACAGTTTCTGAACATCTTTTGTTACTTTTAATTTTAACTAATTTTTACTTTCTTATCATTTTGAGGAATATAGTTTCTAAAATATGTGGACATTCTATTTCTTGCTGGCATGAAGAATGGAAAATGTTTTTTAATTGTTCACATGATATCCAGTGATCTTGCTGATGTCACGTCTAACAATTTATAAGTATATGTTTCTGGATTATGGATAAGAAAAATCCTATTGGATATAAACAATAAAATCAATCCTTATAAATTCATACATTTGTTTCTGTGTCTTGCCTCAATGTATTAGGCCAGGACCTTCCATTACAACATTGAGTAAATACAATTTTCTTTCTCATTTTAAAGAGAGTATTTCTAACCTTTCACCTTGAAAAATGTCATTTCCTGGCCACAAGGAGTGGCTCATGCCTACAACACTAGTACTCTGGGAGGCCAAGGCGATGGATTGCTTGAGCTCAGGAGTTCGAGATCAGCCTGAGCAAGAACCAGGCCCCATCTCTACTGAAAGTAGAAAAACTAGCCAGGTGTAGTGCCAGGTTCCTACAGTCCCTGCTACTCGGGAGGCTGAGGCAAGAGAATTGCTCAAGTCCAAGAGTTTGAGATTGCTGTGAGCCACAAAGACACCATAGCACTCCACCCAGGGCAACAGAGTGAGAGTCGGTCTCAAATAAAAATTTTTAAAAAAAGGAAGAAAAATCTTATTTCCTATATAGTGTTTTCCTACCAAAAATGTTTTTTTTTTTTGTTTTTTGGGGGGGTTGAGAAAAAGTCTCACTTTGTCACCCTTTGTAGATTGCCCTGACGTCACAGCTCACAGCAACAGACAGTCCTGTAGGGTGTCACCTGAAAGATGGCTTATGCCACTACCTTCTGTGGATACCACCGATGTCAGAAAAATAAAATGCTCTACCTGGCACCTGTCCATGTCCCCGAGCTGTTCCACCTCTCAGCTCTGCCGCTCACATCCATCACACGTTCAGGGCCACTGACTGAGCAGATGTCTGAACAGAAGTAAATGCCGGTCTCTGCTTATGGAAGTCACTTGGAACAATTCTCTCAAAGTCCAAGAGAAGTTAAGGTCCCTTCCCCTAAGCACTGTACTGCCCCAAGGACAGGGACTTTCTCTCCCAGACAGAGTTGCAGTCACTGGAGCTGGGCCTGCGACTGGCTCTGCTCAGTCAGCCCTGTGGGGTGGGGCAGCACCACTCGCTGGCCTTCCTCACCTTGTTGCTAGGACCCATCTCACCTGTCTCTTTCTGCCCTAAGCCTTAGAAGCAATATTGGTGTTACCAAAATTTGTTCTTCAGTAGGTCCTTTGTCTTGGGGATTCAAAGAATGAATCCATAGACCACAGAGGAGAGGTAGATAGGATGTATTTTACAGAAAAGAATACAAAAAAAGCACTGGAGCTTCTGGCAGAGGGAAAAACCCAAGTTAGAAGGAACCTCCTCTCTGCCTGGGTCCTTCGTTTAGGAGATATATATATATATGTATGTATGTATATATCCTAACAAACAAATTGATCCAGCACTTCTGTTGGGGCAAGGTTAATGAATATGTTGTCAAATAAAAGGATACAGTCTTCGCTCTGGGCAAAATGTCAGTGCAGTCCCTTCCCAAAATTTCCCAGGCCTAGGAATTTACATGAAATTGACCAGGCCTAGAAAATGGGAATTTCGGTCTTCAGCCCTGAAGGGAGGGGCCTGTGATATAAGATAAATTACAAAATCTTGGGCCTGTGATATAAGATAAATTACAAAATCTCACAAATTCATGAAAACCCTCAGGAATGCCTGCAAGCTGTTTGTAATAGAATTCTGGAAAACAGCTCACAGATCAGCAGTCTCAGACTGGTCATGGCACAGATGAGAAAATTCAGATTGGAGCAGGTTAGATTGAATTTCTCTCAGTCCAAACTAATAAGGGGAAGAGATAGTAGAGAATATAGGTCACTCAACCCCCAGCCTGATGTTCTTTCTGGAACATTACACTAATTCCTAAAACTACTAGGGATGACTTAAAAAGAACAAAAATATTTCTACATTCAAAAATGGATTCATGACACAGTAAAAGGATTCATGATAAAAGTATGTAATAGTTATGAAAAATAATTCAGTCAGAGTTCCAATGTTAAGAATTTTTATTTCAACTTTTTCTTTTTTTTTTATTGTTGGGGATTTGTGGAGGGTACGAGAAACCAGGTTACACTGATTGCTTGTGTTAGGTATAGTCCCTCTTACAATCTTGTCTTGCCCCCAAAAGGTGTGGCACACACCCTCTCCACTCTTCCTTTCCTCCATATTTTTCCATTTTCAATTTCATTGATTTCTGTTCTATTTTCCTTCTATTAGGAAAACGTAAATTAAAACCATGATGAGATAGCACTATAAACCTATTAGAATGGCTAAAATAAAAAAATACTGACAACATCAAGAGCTGACAAAGACTGTGGGACAACAAGAATCTTATACATTGCTGGTGGGCATGCAAAATGGTACAGCCACTCTGGAAAACAGTTCAGAAGTATATAATAGTACAGTTAAGCTTACACTCACCAGATGAACCAGCAATTCCACTCTTGATTATCTATCCTAGAGAAATAAAAAGTATGTTCACATGAAAACCTGCATACAAATGATTATAGCTGCTTTATTCATAATCTCCAAAAACTAGAAACAGCTTTCAAGCAAATGGATAAACAGACTGTAGTATAAAATCGTATCATGGAAAACTATTCAGCAATGAGAACAAACTACTGACACATGCAAAAAATGTGGCTGAATCTCAAAGACATTACACTGAGCGAATTATATGACATTCCTGAAAAGACAAGACAATAAGGACAGTGAACAGGTCGGTGGCTGCTGGGTCCAGAATTGGGGCATGATGACTGCACAGGGGTAGAAGAGGAGTGTTTAGGGGTAAAGGTGCTATCATGCACCTTGATTATAGTGGTAGTTACATGAATCTATACATGTGTTAAAATTCACAAACTATACAGCAAAAGGAAAAATTCCATTTGATTACAGGTTAATTAATAAAGTAAAAGTACGTTTATGTTGCCTAGGAGGCGCTGTGGAGGCGGAAGGTGGCTGGGTGGGAGAGAGCAGCCCAGGTAGGGGAACTGGGGACAGGGAAGCAAGACCAGTAGGTAGCCACTTATACAAGAACCTTGCATTGATTTTGCACGCAGGGCGGCAAATAGAGCAGAAACTTGTCATAAAACAGAACTCCACAGTCTTAAAGGAGTGTCTGACAAAGAAATATTTTAGTAGTTAGCAATTGGGTGAACCTACTATGGACCAAATGTGGCTAAGGAACACTCTCCTGGGCAGGACACAGGGGTGGCAGCCATGGGCCCAGGCAGGTTCCAATCTAGTGGTCTGCCCTTGAGCAGATCACCTCGACCACCGGCAGCATAGCCAGAGCTCAATGGTCACTGGAGACATCTGGTGACCCACGGTGACCCAAGAGAGCTGCGTACAGATACCAGTATTTATTTCTTTAGAAAGGGTGGTGGCCCTCACTTTGTTCCCAAAGAAGCCGTCCTAAGTGTCCACTGAGTCTCAATCTGGGCCACATAAGCCAGCCCAGGGTCCCAGTGCGGGTCTCATGCCGTGGCAGCTGTGCATGCCCAGGACTGCCGCTAGACTGCACAGGTAGGGGAGGAATAGGAGACACTGGATGAGGGTGAGCCACACCTGCGCACTGTAAAACTTCAAGACAAACACCACAAATTCAGGCAGCCTACAAGCCTGTGGCAGAACAAAAGGTGAAGAAAATCTGTGAAGATGAATATTTTGCCCCATGGTACCATCTGCCACCACACAGGACTGAGCCAGAAAACAAATAAAAGTAGTTCCTATACTCAATATAAACAGGTAGAAATTCTGCTTTCCAAGTCTTTTTAAAGTTCCCAAACAGTGAGTGGTCTTAAACACACAGATCTAATATACACACAGGCAAAAAACTATAGAGCCTATCTGACTATAATTTAAATTATTCATGCTCAACACTTAATGTATAGTAGACATGCTTCCATAGTAGGGTCTGAATGTCTACTGCCTCATTTATTTATAAACATTCATTTGCAGACTTTCTAAATGTTAAGATTAATGAATATTTTATCTCTAAGTTCTGTGGGTTTTTTTTTTTAAGACAGAGTCTCACTATGTCGCCCTGGGTGAACGCTGTGGGATCTTAGCTCACAGCAACCTCAAACTCTTGGGTTCAAGCGATTCACCTGCCTCAGCCTCCCAGTAGCAGAGAGTACAAGTGCCCATCACAATACCTGGCTATTTTTAGAGACAAGGTCTTGCTCTGGCTCAGGCTGGTCTTGAAACTGTGAACTCAAGCAATCCACTTGCTGTGGCCTCCCAGAGTGCTGGGATTACAAGCGTGAGCCACTCCTCCTGGCCCAAATTATCTCTATATTTTAAGTAAAATATGCAAAGTATGTTCATTAAACTGAACACAGACACACACATACACATACACAGAGGAATTCCATTTACGAGTATGACAAACTCTCCCAAATGAACCAACTAGAAAGACTGCATTAGAAATTGTCTTTAAATCTGAAGACATTAAAACTAAAAAAGAAGTGAGGGTCTGGGGGCAAATTTTCCCCCGAAGGGGTTTACTTTTCAAAGTAAAAAGTAAAAACCAAGTAACTGAAGTAAGGAAAACTTGGACAGACTCATAGAGTTAAGAGCTCACCAAGGAGGAGGGCCCTGGAAAGCATCCCAAGTTGTTTTCTGGGACTTAAAAGGACCACACATTGGATATGAACTGTAAATAGAGCAGCCCTTATAGCGACTGGAGCCAGCCTCAATCACTTTCTCAATTTGTGGATTAAGGTGATCTAGGAATGCAGGTACCCTTAGCCCATCCACCTGCCTAAAGCAAAGATAAACCATTTATGGTCACAAATCATCACCACATACACAATATCTGGCATTTGATCACAAATGACTATGCATATATATATATATGGGAGCAAAAAGCTATAACTAAAAATCATGAAAAATGATTACAGAAAGATGTATATAGTGGAACTTTAAAATAACTCTGATCAATACGTTCAAGAAACTAAAAAGGATGGGCAGTGCCTATGGCTCAGTGAGTAGGGCGCCAGACCCATATGCCAGAGGTGGGGGGTTCAAACCCAACCCCAGGCCAAAAACTGCAAAATAAATAAAATTAAATTAAAAAAAAAAAGAAACTAAAAAGGAGATTTATGAATTAGGAAAAAATAAAAAAAACCAACAGAAATTCTAGAACTAAAAAATACTGTGTCTCAAATACAGGAATAAATTAAGACCACTAGCCAGAAACTAAAAACATTCCTGAAAAAAATTAAATAAGACCTAAACAAGGTGGCGCCTGTGGCTCAGTGGGCAGGGTGCCAGCCCCATAAACCAAGGGTGGCGGGTTCAAACCCGGCCCTGGCCAAACTGCAACAAAAAAATAGCCGGGCATTGTGACAGGCACCTGTAGTCCCAGCTATTGGGGAGGCTAAGGCAAGAGAATCCCCAGGCATTGTGGCAGGCACCTGTAGTCCCAGCTACTCAGGAGGCTAAGGCAAGGTAATCCCCTAAACCCAGGAGTTGGAGGTTGCTGTCGGCTGTGTGATACCATGGCATTCCACCGTGCGCGATAAAGTGAAACACTGTCTCTACAAAAAAAAAAAAAAGAAGACGACCTAAACAAATTAAAGGATATACCATGTTTGTGAATCTGAAGACTCAGTACCATAACAATGTAATTTTCCTCCGCATAGATCTTTGAGACAGTCTGAGTAACTCTAACCAAAATTCTGGCAAGTTTTGTATGTAAGTCGATACACTGATTCTAAAGTATATAAGAAATTTCAAAGGGCCAAGATTATCTAAATCACGCTTGAAAAACAAAACAAATTAAAAAAGCAGACTTACTCCACTGAATACAGAGACAGAGGGAAGTAGGTGCTCAGATGGGCAAGCAGAGAAGCAGAGCAGACACCAGTCCATGGCAGGGGTAAAGATGGTCTTTCCCGCAGGGCGCGATGGCTCATTCCTGTAATCCCAGAACTGTGGGAGGCTGAGGAGGTAGAATTGCTTGAGCTCAGGAGTTTGAGACTTGCCTGAGTGAGAGTGAGACCCCAACTCCTAAAAAAATGAAAAACCCAGCTGGGCAGCTGCAGCGAGAGCCTGTAATCCCGGCAGTTTCCAGAGTCTGAGACAGCAGGATGTCCACAGCGGAGTCTGAGGTTGCAGTAAGCTATGACACCATTGACTCTGCTCAAGGCATAGGGTGGGACTCTGTCTCAACAACAACAAAAAAAAGGTGGCCTTTCCCATAAATGTACTGTATCAACTGAATAACCACATGCAACAGAAATGAAATGAATCCTCTCACACTGTATTCACACCTCCAGGAGGATTATACATCTACAAGTAAAAAAACAATGGAGCTTCTACAAATAATATGAGAAAGTGTCTTCATGACCCCAAGGTGGGGCAAAATCTCCTAAACAGGACATAAAAGAAATATTTCAGACCTCCAATAGAATTCACAATCTTTCTAAGAGGTAATAAAAGAATGAAAACACTTTTGGGTGGCATCTGTGGCTCAAGGAGTAGGGCGCCAGCCCCATATACCGGAGGTGGGGGGTTCAAACCACTGGCCGAAAACTTGAAAAATAAATAAATAAATAAGTAAATAAATAAAAGAATGAAAATACTTTTGCATCTAACAATGTCACAGACCTTGAGATGGGTAGACCAGTTTCCTTGGCTGCTGTAATTTAGTGGCTTCCAAATGAGAAACTTATCTTGTCACAGCTCTGGAGCCCACAGTCCAGAATAAGTCTCACTGAGCACAAATCAAGGTGACATGAGGGCTACACTCTAGCTTCTGACAACTGTCGACATTCCTTGACCTGTGGCCACAAAACCCCACTCTGCCTCAGGTACTCCCTCCTGTGGCTCTCTCTTCTAGGGATACTTGTTATTGCCTTTAAGGTCAAAAAATGCATAACAAATTTCAGGATCCTTAATCACATTTGCAAAGAAAAAAATCACATTTACCTTTTGCCATATAAGGTAATAGCCATTCACAAATTCTAGGGGGTAGGACCTGACATTCTGGGGGCCTCCACTGAGCACAGGTATATAAATCTGGAGTTTTACTATGCTGTTAGTAAACCTCTCCTGGTCAATGTTTTCAGATTTACCCTAACCAAGTGGTGGCAGAGAGAAAGTAAATGACCATTTTTACATACCCATAGCCTTGCAGGGGAACATCAACCTCCATGTTAAGAGTGACAGCATGGCCAGAACATTTTGTTGGTGAGATTCATCCCAGACCTGCCATGACCCACCCTAGACCTGCTTTTTCCAATTCCGAGCACACTTCCTGCCCCATCTGATGGCTCTCTCCATTTCCCTCTCCTTCCTAAGCTCTTCCTTACGCTGGTTTGTGTCTGCACTTCTGGGCTGGGACTCAGCACCTTCCCTCGCACTCTTCTCCAAGGACTGATGCAGGTGCCAACTCTACAGATTGCTCACCCTCTACTATTTCAAAAATACACATTGAGAGGAAAAAATTAATACATCATGGTATAATCACACGAGACAATAATACATAACAGTTAAAAAGAGCTAGAACATAATCATAATTTTTAAAACATAATATTGAGATAAAAAGTAAGTTTCAGAAGGATTCATGTAGATCATTTACAAAAAGTTTTAAAACATGCAAAACAACACTTAGATTATTTAAGGGTGTACAGAAATGCATTAAATTGATAAAACACCAAATTGAGAAGCAAAGCTGGAGAATGGGAAAAGGAATCACAGATTGGGGTTTCAACTCACTCAATAATGGATCTTCACAACATCACCTGTAGCTAATGTGGCAAAATCTTAATATTTGGAAACGTTGGGTGGTAGCGTGTACCACGATTCTCATAAGGTTTTTGTATGTTTGAAATATTTTACAATTAGAAAAAAACAAGTCAATACCCACTTTCAAAAGTTTCTAACTTTAATAAGATTTCAAACTGTTATGCTATACTGTTAATTCCGTTTTGTTTTTTTGTATAGAATAATAGCTTTAGAAATATATTAAAGACATGCAATTCCCACTTGTGGTTTGAACTGGACTTTTTTTCAAAAAAATGAATAAAAATTTCAAAAGTTTAATCTGAAGGAAATTGACCAATATTTGGAAGCACGTCACCTTCCAAGACTTAGCCAGAATAAAATGGAAAAGTTAAATCGGCCGATATCAAGTTCTGAAATAGCATCAACTATACAAAAACTCCCTAAAAAGAAAAGCCCTGGACCAGACGGCTTCACGTCAGAATTCTACCAAACCTTTAAAGAAGAACCAGTACCTATATTACTAAACCTCTTCCAAAATATTGAAAAAGATGGAATACTACCCAACACATTTTATGAAGCAGACATCACCTTGATCCCCAAACCAGGAAAAGACCCAACAAGAAAAGAAAATTACATACCAATATCACTAATGAATATTGATGCAAAAATATTTAATAAGATCCTAGCAAACAGAATTCAGCAA
>CAUYRH010048508.1:0-13129 GCA_963574655.1 Perodicticus potto | reverse complement strand
GGAAAACCACAATCACAGGATACCCTGGGTGGGAAGAGGAAAATATAAGGATGATGGCCCAGTTGTCTGCCTCAAAGGTGCTTGATGACAACATAGAACTGGCATGGGGGCCTACTGACCTTTGTGGGATGATTTGAAAATCAGAGAAAATTCACTGTGGGCAATGAGGAAGCCAGGAGGACCGACAGACACAGCAAGCTGACAAAATAAAATGCTGGCTTAGTGCAGATCAGTAGGAATATAGAAGACAGTGAAAGATAAATTCATTTATTCCTGAATTTGACCATAGTCATGTACTAAAATCAAATGCCCAAATTAACCACAATAATTCTGTCAAAAAAAGCTCCCACAATCCTGTTTTGCACAATCAAATATTTCAAGCCCATTTTCAATGGGGAAAGAAAGAACAAATATGTATTCAGTTCCAAATACAATAGAAACTCCCTACTTGAACACCTCCCTACACTGACCATTTCCTAAGTTGACATAACTTTCATGGTCCATTCAGCACCAAATGTATATATCAGTACAGTAACCCTAGTTCTGTATATTTCACTTCCTATTTTAATCAGTTTATTATAGCCCCTTAGGTACTCAACTTACAAAAGTTCTACTATATATAAAAGTCAATTGGTTTTGAAAATTAGAAAACTTAGACTACCATCTTAAAAAATGCAAAACTTTTACAGAACAGATTAAAAGTATGTAAGTAATGTAAGTAATGTAACATGACTGTTATAAATGATCAAGAGAAAGTGACCATGAATATTCTATCTTTCCTCTACAGCTTGAAAGACCCTAATTGTGTCTTGGAAAATGCACTGACATGTTATATTTAGGCACATCATTCCCTTTCCAAGGTTTCAGCCTGCAGATGGGAAGATGCAAGTGTTGGACTTATGGACCAATCTCCTCGCTTCATTTGCAAACTTCCAAGACATGATGTTAGTGGCATGCGAAATACTTATAACTTGAAAATAACTTCAGTATTTGCTCTGAATAGAAATTGACTTGCATCAAAGCAAAATTCTACTGCTTCAAATCCTTCAGCCATTCCTGGCACTTCCTGAGCACTGACACATCACTTCAACAGCATTTCCAATCACTCGTGCAAAGAACTATAAATGGGAACACAACCAACAGGCATATATGCAGAATCTACACTTCTTACCTATTTTCAATCTCTTTAATTTTCATGGTTATTTTTATCAGAAGTTTCACCTTTAGCCAATGCCACCTATTCGTAAATACAGCTTAGTGATTCAAGCACTCCTTCTATAACATTGCGTGACATAGAATCATATGCCCTGGAGAATACCTCCCTGGAGAACATGGAATCACTTCATACAGACTTTCCTATATTGTATAACTAAAGAGGGCTCAATTTGGCCACTTAGGTGACAAAGCTCAAGAGCACACACTTGGAGCACTACTCCTTCCAGTGTCTCTGGGGAATGAATGCTTCTTCACAAAAGATTCAGTTCCACTAGGACACTTCTGTATGAGATGAAGGCAAAAACTGAATGAATATTGTCATTAGGGCAAGAAGGGAGGCTTGGGGAGGGTGTGAGCAAAGGCAGATGACCTAGGATTTCATGGGACAGAACACACAGTTTGTGTAATGGAGGGAAACAAGAAAAGGAAAGTATATTGAAAGCTCTTTGTGGGAAGCTTGGATGCTCCCACACCCCAGGACTTTTATCTTCTTGAGAAGAAATTCAAAGTCCCTGAAACAATCGAGAAAAATCTATCAGTACTATTAATTTCATACACAGAGTTTTTTTTTTTTAAGACAAAGTCTCACTACGTCACCCTCCGTAGAATGCCATGGCCTCACAGCTCACAGCAACCTCAAATTCTAGGGCTCAAGCTATTCTCTTGCCTCAGCCTCCCAAGTAGCTGGGACTACTTTCCGCCACAATGCCCGGCTATTTTTTGTTGCAGTTGTCATTGTTGTTTAGCAGGCCTGGGCTAGGTTCAAACCCACCAGCCTCAGTGTATGTGGCTGACACTGTAACCATTATGCTATGGGCACCGAGCCCACAATGCTTTTTAACTTAGAATCAAAATATCTGGACAGGTATGTATAACATTGAGCACATCTATGAACTTCCTGGCTCTAGTATTTTCTCTATAAAATAATGATGATGGTATTCATTTCATAAGGGAAATGTGAGAATCGGGGGACTTGGGGCTCAGTCTTAACTAGCCTAAGCAATGAGGGAGACCATAGGCTCTGTCTCAGGGGAATGCAGGGGTGAATGAATCTGCAGGCTGGGATATATCTAAATGCAGACAGTGTGCTCAGAACAAGGTTCTTCTTTTCTTCTTCTCATCTGTTTTCATGGAATGGGTTCTAGTCTCAAGAAGCTCTTCCTTCCTGGTGGCAATTAGCCTCCCAGGAACACTTAGGGACACTTTCTCCCTAATCTGTGTGCAGTGGGAAATGTACCAGTGATCCTGAGGAAAGGGGTTCTCATTCACAGAGTCTAGTCCAGAGACCCCTCCCCTATCATTCATCATGATATGATTTCATGCTCATAAATGAGCCAGTCACATGCCCCAGAGATGGGGAAAGCTGCCTAAATATGGATATTTTATGATTCCTACTTCATAATATGCCATGGGGGCTTCTGTTACATTTACATGTTCTACATGTTGATATCAGTGATTGTATCACAGGTGATGTCCAGTTGTGAGAAGTCATCAAGATGTAGGTCATGATGTGTATGCTTTTCTATATATATATATATATATATATATATCAGATTTCAGTAAAAGGCACAAGAAAGAACATTTCATACATATGCTAAAGAGGATAAACCAGAAACAATATTAACATCGATATCTAACTCAAGCCACTATGTCCTTGATGTAACAGTAATCAAAATGCAGAGATTTTAACACCTTCCTCAAAGTTTGAGAGACCCAATAGAAAACAAAGAAATCCCGTGGGAGAATTTGAATAGTAAAATTTATTTACCTCACTAATCGCATATTTTTGTCTCAAAATATCTATGAGATGTTTACAAAATTTGATGATATGTTTTATCTGAAAGAAAATCTCAATAAATTCCAAAATCTTGATAGTCATATACACACAGAATAATTTGCAATAAAACTGCCCTCAAAAAATCAAAGGTAAAAAAGGAAAACTAAAGTCCTAAAACAAGCTAAAAACATGCTAAAAACAGGGCATGTTTGAGGTCTGACAATTAAGTTAACAAACTTGCCACCATGTGCTCACCTTGCCAGCACTGTACAAAGAACTCGGTAGGGGTACACAACATTAATATATCAGTGTCTCACAGTTGTGTTCATGTCCTCACGTGGCGGTGTCTTACTAAGTGGTATTCATTATTATTGAATGCTTTTGTATGCAATTGCAAGATGTCAGAACTTGTATTATCGTAACAAGCATTGTAAATTTCTTATTAAACTTGGCAAGAGTGGAAGTGAAGTTAGGGACATGGTAATCAATGTTCACGAGGATAATGTCATGAAGAAAACAGCAGTGTACAAATGGATTAAAAGATTTTTCTCAAAAGAGAGAAAGGCTCACTAATTTATCTTTTAAAGTGTCCACATAATTTAGTTAATTCTCACAGCTTGCTCTTCTTGGTCAGAATAAGTATGCCTGACTCTAAGTGGGTTTGGAATCTTCTATTCTTTAGATGAGAGCTCCCATGCAATGGAAAACTTGTTTATACTTTTCTGCTGTTACTCTATCTTGCATCAGTTTAATTCTCAGACTCGACTTAGGCCTTAGAGGAAGGAAGTGAAATTTTTTCACTCTAATATTCTGATGCACAATAAAATTTGAGAATCATCACAGTGCCACACTCTGGAGGTTAAAACCATAAATACTCCTGTTTTCAACAAGGAGCACTGCATGGATGAGCCAGTAGTGATGGCTTCCCTGGACCTGCTTTGATATAAGTGACACATATAGGCATGAATTAACACAGGATCACACAGATGTACCAGAGTTTCAGGAGGCTGTCTGTCAATAAGATAATATGAAGAAACATAAGATCCCACTATCTGATGAAAGGGAGCAGTAGAGAAAAAATAATTCATCTTTATTATAAAGATTAGTGCTGTTTTACAGCAGGACTTCCCAAACTTTGAAGTGCATATAAGTCATGTGGGGATCTTTATTAAAAGGGTGATTGAAATTCACAAACCTCTCTGACCCCTCTTCCAAGGAGCAAGTTTGTAAAGAATATTTCTCCTAACCATGCTGACTTAGAGCATGGCCTAGCCCCTTCTCCACACAAATATCCTGCAAATAATGGGTCAAGAATGAACATACCTTTTTCAAACATGGGAGATCATTAAAAGAGTTCCCACATCAGCCTAACACCCAGAAACTGAAGAGGAATAGGAAAAGCAAATGATATTCAAAGAAGATTCACTAAAGTGAAGTTGCCGTGGAACAGATGAAAATCACCACCAAAAAGATATGGCTAAGAGTTTTTAAAACTCTGTAAAATAAGAGCAGAAAATAAGTATCCTAAAAAGAAATGACCAAATAATAGAAACTTAGAAAATCTCGAATGAAAGAACATTAAGAAGGTTTTGATTTTTTTTTTAAATCGTAAATATGAGGCTGGGCACAGTGGCTCATGCTTGCAATTTTAGCACTCTGGAAAGCTGAGATGGGCCAATTGTTTGAGCTCAGAAGCTCGAGACCAGCCTGAGCAAGAGTGAGATGCCATCTCTACTAAAAAGAGAAAAATTAGCCAGTCATTGCGGTGGACAATTTTATTGCCACCTACTTGAGAAGCTGACGCATGAAGATCACTTGAACCCAAAGGGTTTGAGGGTGTTGTGAGCTAGGATGACACCAGAGCAATCAACTCCAGGGTGACAGAGTGAGACTATGTAACAAGAAATAAAGAAAATAAATTAATAAATTATAAATATGATGTCCTTACTGAAAGTATAGATGAAAATAGACATCAGTGAGAAATACTGGAAGGGGAGTGGAAGTAGATAATAATAAAGTGAAATAAAAAACCCATGAATAGAATTAAAAATAATTACAATCAAAAACACAGACTTGAGGAGCTAATGAAAAACTCCAGTACATGTATAATTGATGCCCCTAAGGAACTAAAAATATTCGAAGAATTGATTCAAGGAATAGAAATATGACTTGATCTAACTCCTAAAGTTTTTGCAAGGGTTAGCTTACAGGAAAATGTATAGGTCTTCAAACAATGCCTAACATAAAAGAGCACCAATTTGTGAATAGCTTTATTATTTTTGAATTTACATAATTACTACTAATATTACTATTATTATATCTGAACCTTATAGTCATTCTAAATGGAAGCAGCAGTAGAATTATCACTATCATCACCATTTCATAAATGAAGAAGCAATGCTCAGAAGTATAAGTAATATGACATGACAAAGACCCTGGAAGATGGCAGACACAGTATGGAAAATCAGGTTTACTTAATTTTTGCTACATGTTTCTGGTGTTTCCAATATGCAATCTTGTCTGTCACTTCAATTATATTTTATGAACAATCAATTAGCAACAATATTTAATATATACATCTATGTATCATTTCCAACCCCTTAAAAACTTTCTATTACATCCCACACAAATTGTGTGGACATGCACATAATACCAACACAAACACTTTTGCTTATCTCTGCTGTATCTACAGACCAACTCTGCATCAAGTGGCACTGGTAGAGCCATTTCCATCTGGTAGAGCCTTGGTTTGTCATTCCAAATACAGTCTTCCTCTCCCCCTATTTAAAGCATACATACACCAAATTCTTTAGCTATAGTGCCGCAGACATGGGGATGCACTGTTTACGCTCATCTGAAGGAAAGACTTGATGCACAATTGGAAAGTATGTGATTAGTTCACTGTTGCTGGTGCCATTAAGGTCAACATCAGCTTTTAAGCCAAGGTTGCTAAATTGCAGAGGACCCAGTCAATGACTGTGAAAGAATCTGCCAGTTCCAAGCCATGCAAGGTACCTCTGATTGACTATCCAGAGCTCCGTGTTGCCCTGCAGAAGACTGTGCAAGGTCTTCTTGGCAATCAGAGCTGATCCTGCCAAGCCTCTTTCAGCCCCTTTTCTGTCCCAGGTGCCTGCACTGCTAACTCCATCTCAATATCTGCGTCCTAGAAACCCCAATCAGCACCCAGGGAACTGAAAGTTGTTGGTGAAAGTAGGCAGTTAAAAGTAGGGTTTGGATACTGGACCTATAGGCACCCCTAGCCATGAGAATTCCCATCCCAATTGGTATGTGGAATGCACACAATTCCTGACACAATATGCCAATTCAGTGGTCAAGATCTCAAGAATGGTGACTTGGCATTATGTATCATGGAGGGAAATGCCCTGGCCAGTACAATATTCAGGCAATGAATTATACAAGGAGTGTGAGGGGATTATAGTTGTAGGATAATTAAATTATGTTTGTTACTGGCTGTAGTTTGGATATTTGATCCTCCAAACTTCATGTTGAAATTTTTCCCCAATTGTTGGAAGTAGGGCCTTGCTGGAAATCTGTGGATCATGGCGACAGATCCGTCCTGAATTAATTAAATCCTTGGGGTTGAGTGAGTTGAGTGAGAGAGTTCTTACTTTGTTAGTTCCTTTGAGAGCTGGTTGCAAAAAAGAGCCTTGCTCCTTCCCTCTCTTTCTTGCTTCCTCTCTCACCATGTGGCTCTACACCCTGGCTCCCCCTCTTCTTCCAACATGAGCAAATTCAGGATGAGGCCCTCACCAGATGCAGATGCCAGCACCTTACTTCTTACACAGGTAAAAGTTCTGTGAGTCAAAGAGACCACTTTCCTTTATAAATTACCCAGCCTCAGGTAATCCTTTATGACAAAACACATGGACTAAGATATTGCTAAATTGCACTGATGTACAGATAGATAGCAAGAGATAAGTTCCACTGAAAAAACATTGAAACAAAACCACGAGAGCAGAGACTCAGGAAGAGGTCTTCATCTCTCGCAATGGGCAAAGAGAAACAGCTTGAAGATCTAATTCAGGATTCATTAGTCACGGGGACAAACTTCAAAGCTAGCTGCATGCTCAATAAAGGGTGATATATTAATACAAAGTTGGAGCAAGAGTTGGAAACAATCTAAAGTCTTGCCATGTGAGATGAATTTCTGGGTGGATCCCCCAAAGATTTTTACTTTCAAGATACACATATCCTTTGATACAGGAGAGGTGACACAACCCACCCCAACCCATGCAAGTACAGAAGATTATAAATAGATAAGAAGAGATACCACACTTGATCTTAGCCAAAAGACTAAGAGGTATTGTGTAGAAGACTATGGAAGGGGTGCCCCCTTAGGGATTGCCTTCACCTCCTGTCCTCAATACCAATATGACTGGTGTTCCTAGAGGAACAACAGACACCAGGGGGGATTTCACAATGAGGAAAGGTGATGGGAGTACACAGTGAGAAGGGGGCCATCTGCAAACCAAGGAGAGAGACCTAGGGGAATCCAGTCCCTCTGGTACCCCACTTGATTTACACGTCAAGCCTCCAGAGCTGTGACAAAATTAATTTCTATGTGTAAGCCACCCATTCTGAAATATTTTATTTTGGCAGCCCTAGAAACTGATGCAGAACAGTTACTGTCTCCGAAAAAAAAAAAAATCACAGACAAAAAGTAGCCAAAATACAAGCACATTCATACACATTTAGAATTCATGTAACCCGATGTCTAATTGTAATGCCTTAAACACAAACTCCATCAATTCTATATGAACTGAAATAATATCAAAGAGCAATTGAGATGTTCAACCCAAGTTTAAAATGTAGTAAAGACTCAGTCAAAAATAAGCTGGTATTTATTAAACCATCACAAACTCAAAAAAGATCTAGATAACACAAAATTGCACATGTGCAGGGCCTATCCCTAAACAATATAAGACCCCCCCAACATTTACCCAATATGTATACTATCTTAATTAATATCACCTTTCTTTTACACAGACTATTTTCTACTTTCCATGTAAATTTGAATAACTGCCCTATTCCATAATTATTACTTCAACCAATAATATAAAAACAATTAAAATTTATCTCAATCTTTTTACTTCACTAAATGATTGTTGTCCATAACGTTAGTGACAGAGTCCAAAAATTGTTCAGTGATGTTTTCTTGTCTAGCTAGATTCCACAATGAATTATAACAAAAAATTAATTTTTTTATTGTTTGGGATTCATTGAGGGCACAGAGAATTGGGTTACACTGATTGCATTTGTCAGATAAAGTCCCTTTTACAATTGTGTCCCACTCCCAGGAGGTGTGCCATACACCATGACCCATATAACAATAATTTTAAACAATAAAAATACATAATGCTAATTTTGCCAGTAAACTTTTAATGAACAAGGAAATTCCCCTCTATAATTCTTCTCCAGATATAGAGAAACGTGCCTGTGATCCTACATACTCAAAGGCTGAAATAGGATGATTGTTTGAACCCAGGACCTTAATGCTATTCACATGCTATGATCATGCCTATAATAACCCATTGTACCCTACCCTGAGCAATATGGCAAGACCCTACCCCTAAAAACAAAAATCAAAAAACAAACAAAAAAAGTTATTATTAGTCAATGTGCCTGCCTGCATTCAAAGAAAAAGTAGCAAAAAAAGTCTATAAACACAGAACCATCACCAAAAACCCAAACCACAATAACCTCACCACCATCATCAGTCAGGCATTACATGTACTATTACATCATAAACATACACTTGTTAAACTTAGAAGTTTAATCAACAAAAAAAAATTTTTTTTAATTATTTTTTATTGAGTCATAGCTGTGTACAATAATTCAGTCATGGAGTACAGTGTGCGGGCTTCACATACAATCGGAGATATTTTTATCAACCTGACTGATATAACATTCATGATATTTTCTCATTTACTATGTGAAAACAATCTTGATCGGTATTTAGAAGTTTTCTCCTGACCCTTCAAATTTTTTAAGTAACATATCAATTTGATGAGATTTGATGTCCATAAATAGAAATAGATATGCATACATGTTGCTATAGATATCTACATGTATCCAAAGGATACCAACTTTCTTTGACTAAACTCCTGTTCTCACATTTCCAGTTGGTGATCAGCCCAAAGACTATCCAATGACTATGAATCATTACTCAGTTTCAAACTCAAAGAGAAGGTGCATGACTCCCCTGATCTTGGGAAAGTATTTAGGACATCCCACAAGGAGAGGAATTCAAGAAGATTTGAAACTACTGTTTACTGTGCATATTATACTGGGAATCAAGGACTAGTTACTCCTAACTCTGAGATATTGGAAATCCTTCACAAATATATTATATTTGGTATCACAAAAGAGAACATCGCCTGTAAATGACTATACCAACATGTAAAGAAATGCCTCAAATTTTGAAATCCAAATGGTAAACCACTTTATTAAGACTGCCAATGGTTTCTGAGGGCTAAATACAACAAGAACACTAAGGTAACTTGGCCATATACACAAAAAGTAGTCAAGTAACAACCCCCTCCAACCACTACCCTTCAGATCTCCTAAGGCTTCCTCCTGAGCACTGCTCTATGAGTAGTTCACTTTCAGCCCTGTGCCTATCCCATACCCTGAGTTTGCTCCAACTCTTGAGCAAGCTGACATCTTTAATAAAACTTCTCTTTTTATTAAGTGAAAAAGTATTCATCAAGCAACTACTTTGTCCCAGACACTCTGTTAAGCAGGTGGTACACAGTGGTGAAAAAATTCATAGAGCCATTGTCCTCATTGAACTTATCAAATGTGGCAATCAAACATTAAACACCTCACATATTTCAATATATGAAGACAGCTGAAACTGATGAGCGCCTTAGAATGGAAAAGAGAGAGATGGGCTCTACAATGGAAAAGAAAGAGATGGGCTCTACAAGGTGTACTTAGCATCAACCATGAAATGATCAATGAAGAATCACAAAGAATGTCCAAGCAGTCTTTTATTTCAGGTTAAATTACACATTTCAGACTGATACAATGTTCTCAGTCAGGACAGATTCGGCAGTAGCTTCTTTCCTGTCTCTAAGTCATGCATACAGTCTCTGGAGCTTAGAATGAGGAAACACCTTGTGATCAACTTGATTGGCAGAAGGACCCTCCATACTTTACGACACAAATCTGGCCTACATGCCCATCTTCATTCTCCTATCATTCTGTTCTGTAAGCAGGAAATGTTTAATTGCTGCAACAGGTAAAATTATTCATTTTGGAAAAGGCCACTGAGTTAATGACCTGGATCAAGTATCGTAAAAAATAGGCATGAGTAACTAATGACATTTATTCCCAACAATAAACAACAAAAAATTGTATCATTCATACTTTATTAAAAGAGGGTCTGGGGCACATTGGCCTACACATGGAAGTTTAACAAGTTTCTACTACAACGATCTATAATGAAAAAATTCTATGAAGTGAAACTTCAGGAAAATTTCCATATAGTTCTCTGGTCACCAAAATTGAATGAATATTTGGGAAAATACCCAGAAAAAAAACTTTTGAATTACAATCTATGTGAGTCCATGAAGTAGAAACAGTGTGGGCCTCCAAAATAGATGCACATATTCTATTTATTTATGGAACAGATTTTCACTCCTGAAATAAAAACGCCATCACTCTATTTGTTGGTATCTTGAAGATTTAACTTGTTACCAGAGCACAGCAGACTTCAGGTCAGTATGAAGCAGCTATAATCATTTTGAAAAGTAATTCTACAATAGCTACTAAAATGTATAAGCACACATAGTCTTCAACTCATTGGTCCCGTGTTAACAAATTTATCACACAGATGAACAGACATCAGGATACGTGAACATATAAAACAAAGTGTCTATTCAAGCATTGTCTTAATGACAATAATCCAGTATAGATGTGGAAGTTCTTAATACAGAAGTGGATTAATAGACTGTCGTATATGTTATGAAAATATATATGTCTATTGAAAACAAATGACAGCAGAAATTTATTGAAAGGGAGGGATCCTCTGATGCACTTTCAAACATGGAGAACACAAAATAACAAACACATTCTCATCAACAACGAACTATGTTTTCACCACTCCTTAAATTTAATTAAAGGACAACAGGTTAGTAGCCAAATATCATATGGCTTCCCAAACATAGTCAGACTATATGTAACAACACTTTTCTTTGCCACATTTTTATCAAAGCCCTTTTCATCTCATTATTGCGCAAACTGTAGATAAGTGGATTCAGCAGAGGTGTAAGCAGTGAGTAAGCCAGTGATATCAGTTTCTTGGTTTCTGGGGAGTAACCAGACTTAGGTTGCAAATAAGTCATGTTGGCTGTGCCATAGAAGAGGGTCACAGATGTGAGATGAGAGGCACAGGTGGAAAAGGCCTTTTGCCTCCCAGTAGTTGATGGCATCTTCAGGATGGCATAAAGAATTCGAATGTAAGACAAAAGTATCAACAAGAAAGGGACCATAACAATCAAAATAGTAGCTATGAAGGCATATATTTCAAACACGAATGTGTCTGCACATGCAAGGTCTAGCACTGCTGGAGTTTCACAAGATATATGATTAATTTCACTGGGGCCACAAAATGGAAAACTAAATACCCATGTGGTCTGCACAATAGCCCCCATGATCGCTAAACCCCATGAAAATATTACTAATTTTATAAAAACTCTTTTGTTCATAATCACTGGATAGTTCAGAGGATGGCAAATTGCAGCAAATCGGTCATAAGCCATTGCTCCCAGGAGAAAACATTCAGTCCCACCAAAAAGAAGAATGAAACACATCTGTGCAAAACAGCGCACAAAAGAAATCACAGTTTTCGCAGTGGAAAGGACCACCAACATTTCAGGCATGATGACTGCACTGAAACTCACTTCTACCACTGATAAGTTCAGGAGGAACAGGTACATGGGAACATGGAGCCTCTTGTCCAGGGAGATGACGACTATAATGATGGCATTTCCCATCAGGGTCACCAGGTGAATAACCAAGAAAACCCCAAAGAGCTCCTCTTGAAGTTCAGGAAAAGTAGAAAAGCCCAGGAGAGTGAATTCAACCACAGAGCTTTGATTTTGCTTTTTCATTTTAAGTTAGTGGAGCCCTACATTCATTTTATAAACATAGTACGTAACGTCTACAACAAAGTCACAGTCCAGTCTCCAGATTTTCATGGCAGAGAACAGAAGCAAAGTTCATCCTGTCAGAAATTGATTCTGGGAATTTTGAAGAATAGCCAATTACTTGGAATAATGAAAAAATATAAAAGGAAAAGTAAGGAATTCTGGGTTAGAAATATTATTTGATGACTACTAAATAATATCAAAGGTCTACTTCTACTTTCCAGTCTGCAGTTTGACAGTTGAAAACAGTTGTGAAGCAAATAAAATGTTATTACTTACATTCCATTTCTGTAAATAGTTATACATAATATATTTTTTCCTCAATTTTAAAGAAATATAAAACTTAAGACCACAAAACAGTGTTAAAAAGTGCATGGATTAAAATAAAAAACCTCAACAATTTTGATTATAACTGAACAATTGAAAGTTACAGCAAGCAGTCATTAGGTTCAGTGCCTGTGACTTCATTAAATGTGATGACACTGTAGAAACACATAAAGGGTTTGTGATGAACCTATCCCTCCTAATCTGTGGTTTATGTGCTGATTTCTGCCCACTTTGAGGTAGAAAATCATATTAGGATTGACCTAGATGAAAAACTGATGACCTTGGGAAAAGACCAAAAAATGGTCTTTTGGTCTTTTTGTCTTTCGGTCTTTTTTGTGAACCTGTAATTTGAAAGATTCCACTCTCCCTCTGTTTCTTTCTTGTTTTTAGATTTCTCTCTTGTTTTTGATCTTGATTTCCACCTCATAAAGTTCATTTAATAATTATTTACTCACCCTCTATCCTCACTCCCCCCACCCTCCCTCTCCCTCCCCATCCCTCCCTCTCCCCTTTCCCTATCTTCTTGTGCAATAAGTGGGCTGTAGCCTACACTTGAAAGATATAAATTTGCCTCATATTAGGGATGTATACATTGGATACTTTTTCTTCCATTCTAGAGACACTTTGCTAAGAAGAA
>CAUYRH010048503.1:0-26285 GCA_963574655.1 Perodicticus potto | reverse complement strand
CAGGCGCCCGCCACAACGCCCGGCCATTTTTTGGGTTGCAGCCGTCATTATTGTTTGGTGGGCCCGGGCTGGATTCGAACCCACCAGCTCAGGTGTACGTGGCTGGCACCTTAGCCCGCTGAGCCACAGGCGCCGAGCCATCTCTTCTTCATTTTTAAAGGATAGTTTTGGCTCTTCTCATTTAGCCATGTTTTTTGGTTTTTCTTTTAGTATTGAATATATCATACCGCTTTTTCCTAGTCTGCAATATTTCTGCTGAGAAATCTGATTGTCTTATGAAAATTTCTTCATATGTGATGAGTTGCTTTTCTCTTGATCGTTTCAAAATTCTTTATCTTTAACTTTTGACGATCACAGACCTCTTAGGTTCTACCTGTTTGGCAATCTTTAGGCTTCATGAATATGGATGTCCATTTTCCTCCCCAGACTTTGGAATTTTTCATCCATTATTTTTTTAAATAAGCTATCTTGATTATTAGGTACACACACACACACACACACACATATATCGATAGAAGAAATTAAGACCTAGTCTTTGATAGATTAGCAGGGTGACTGGAGTTTACAATAATCTATATATTTCAAAATATCTAGAAGAGAATAATTCAAATGTTGATGGATATCCCAGTTACACTGATTTGATCCTTGAAAATTATATGAATATATTAAATCATATGTATTCTGAAAATATGTACAACTATTACATATTAATAAAAATTAAAATTAAAGATTAAGCTTTCTTATGACTGCGTGCAGTGGGTCATGCCTATAATCCTAGCACTCTGGGAGGATTGCTTGAGCTCAGGAGTTGAGACCAGCCTGAGCAAGAATGAAACTGTATCTCTACTAAAAATAGAAAATTTAGCAGGGTAATATAGTGGGCACCTATAGACCCAGCTACTCAGGTGGCTGAGGCAGGAAGATCACCTGAACCCAAGAGTTTGAGGTTGCTGTGAGTTAGGCTGATGCCATGGCACTCTAACCTGGTTAATAAGAGTGAGAATCCGTCTCAAAAAAAAAAAAAAACATTAGGCTTTCTGCCCTTTCTCTCTTCTTCTTGAACCCTCACAATGTATACATTGTTTCACTTGATGGTGTTCCTAAGTCCCATAGGCTTTCTTCTCTTTTTCATTTTTTCCCTCTTTTGTTACTCTAATTTCATATGACTTGTCTTTGAGTTTACTGAATCTTCCTTATGCTTGATCTAGTCTGCTGTTAAAGCTGTCTATTGAATTTTTCAAGTTTGCATTCTTCAGGTCTAGGATTTTTTTTGTGTGTGTGTGGTTTCTATTTCTTTGTTGGATTTATTCCTTTGTTCCTACATTGTTTTCCTGATTTTGTTATTTATCTATATTTTCTTACAATTCACTGAGCTTCTGTAAGACAGTTATTTTGAATTCCTTGTCAGGCAGGTCATACATCTCTATTTCTTTATGTCTGGCTATTGGAGTTTCATATTCCTTTTGTGGTGTCATGTTTCCCTGATTCTTCATGATCCTTGTGACTGTGCATGGGTGTCTGTGCATTTGAAGAAGAGTATGCCTTTTCCAGTCTTTACAGACTGGTTTCAGCAGGAAAAGACCTTCACCAGTCAGCTCAGCTCCCAAGATTCTGCTTGGGATAGCTAGTGAGATCTGTGGGCAGTGCCTGCTGCTAGTGTCCATGGTGGGGGGGCGGCCTGCTCACTGGAGGCTGTGAGCCCTGCCCTAGTCTTTGTTCCCAGCTTTCTCCAGGTATTCCATCCATGCCAGTTTCACCAGTACTCTGGGTGAGGTAAGATACAAGTGGGTGTCTTAGGCACCCCCGCAGAATGCTTGGGAATGTCGAGTTCCACCTTTCTCTTTCCTTCCCTCAGAGGCGGTATTGCAAGCCAATAGGACCTGTCCCAACCCTGCAAAGGAAAACTGTCCTTACTCTCTTTATTGTGGCTTTTTCAGTTTTTGTGTTCTGTTGGGGGGAGGTCTTACAAAGATCATCCATGCATGGTTTTAAACTGGTGTTTCTGTGGGGGCATAAGAGCCAAGGACCTCCTGTCCCACCATCTTGCTGATGTCATTCCTCTGGTTGTGTCTTTATTTTTTTTATTTATTATTTGTTTGAAACAGAGCGTCAAGCTGTAGCCCTGGGTAGAGTGCTGTGGCATCACAGCTCGCAGCAACCTCGAACTCCTGGGCTTAAGCAATTCTCTTGCCTCAGCCTCCCAGGTAGCTGGGACTATAGGTGCCCACCACAACACCAGCTATTTTTTGGTTGTTTTCATTGTTGTTTGGAAGGCCCACGCTGGATTTGAACCCTACAGCTCTGGTGTAGATGGCTGGCGCCTTAGCCGCTTGAGCTACAGGTGCTGAGCCTGGTTGTGCCTTTAAATCCTTTTCTATCTATAGGTTCCTTCCCCGTCCTGTTTTCTCTTTGCAATCTATTTGTCAAAGAAACCAGGTCTTTTTTTCCAGGATGAAGTACTTCTTAGACCTTATGTGCACTCACATCCCCAAGGAATCTTAAAATGCACTTTCTGATTTGACAAGCCTGAGTCAAAGCCTGATGCTATTTCTGAAAACCTTACAGGTGATGCCCAGGCTGGTCCCAGGACCAACTCTGAGCAGCATGCCCCTCTGCCTCTGTTTGTCATAAATCAGTGGTGGAATCTAGTTTGAGGAGAAAAGATTGTGACCCAAGGATTTTAAACTTAAAGATAAATAGTAGGAGGAAAAAAATATCTTTTCTCCAAATAACTGGGGGGCGGGGAATGAGAATGCACAAAGAAAGCCCAGTTTATATCCTAGAAGATGAGGGAGCAGAGGTAGAAGCCACACAGCCCAGCCACGGTATCACACTTACCAGTTAAGGCAATGTGAGTGAAGACTCAGAACCACTGTTACAAATGAGGTAAAGCAGAACATGGTCACATTTCTATCCAAGGAAGTGCTCACCATTGTTTTCCCAGGTGAGCTACACACTGCCCTAGCTAAGGCAGTGGGGGAAGCTGCGGCTTCTCTGGCCACTCACCTCTGAATATCAGCCCTGGTGTGCTGGCCAGACCAGCTCAGAACCCTGAGTGTGGCCTTCTGACCTCCACCATTGGCCCCAGAGCTAAGGCAGTAGGTAGCAATCCATACCCCTGTGGCCCATGAGCCCTCTCCTGATGGGCCAAGGAGCAGCAGCCTGCAGGACTTTGTGTAAGACAGAGAAAATGCCAGCAGGTTCTGTCACTAAGGCGGATGCCTGATGGAAATCACTGTGTGGGGGGACGGCAGCCATGGTCTTCCCTGGCACTACTGGCAGAGTGACTGACGTCCATGACCTCATTCTGACAAGGACCTGTGTGCAGCTGCCAGCACTTGGTGGACCCATGCCAGTGAGAGCTGGGATTTCTACTCAGGAGACTCAATGTGAGATAGTTAGCTTCTATACCATGATTGTGAAGATGCTTTAAAATGTATTATTTCATATAAAAGTGAAATGTGGCAGTTCTACTCCTACATACATACTCATGAGAATGGAAAGCATGTCTTCACAAAATCTCTACATATTCATAGTGACCATTTTCTCAAGAGGCCTAAGGTGGAAACAACGCACATGTCCGTCAGCGGAAGAATGGATCAAGAGTGTGTGCTCCGGGGTGGTGCCTGTGGCTCAGGGAGTACAGCCCCATATGCTGGAGGTGGCGGGTTCAAGACCAGCCCCGGCCAAAAACTGCAAAAAAAAAAAAAGAGTGTGCTCCATCTGTACAATGGAAGTTTATTCAACCATAAGAATGAAGTTCTGATACATGCTGCCTGACACATGGACCTTGAAAATATCACATTGGGTGAAAGCAGCCGGTAACAAAAGGCACACGCTGTATGATTCTAGTACCGTAAAATGTCCAGGACAGAAAGGAAACCTGTGGTTGCCTACGGCCAAGGGGGAGAAAGGGCAATGGAGCATGAATGCTAGTGGGCACAGGATTTCTTTTGGGGGTGATGAAAACATTCTAAATTTACATTATGGTTATGGTTGTATAACTATGGGAATGTATTAAAAACTACTGAATTGTATTTTATGTTACTTTCATTGTATGTGAATTATACCTCAATAAAGCTGCTATTTTTAAAATGTTGATTATTAAAGACTTTACATTCCCCTGTGTATTCTGCCAGCAGTTTGACCTCCTGGAGTGCAGACGCTAGCCTTCAGCCCTTGGGATGGTTGGCAGGGGTCAGCTCTGTGCAGATGGGCATGCTCAGGGAAGCGCCTTGCCAGGAGCCATACTGAGTGGCCTTGCTGGTCCCTCTATGCAGGGACAAGGAGATCAACCAGCTGAAGCAGTGGATGACCACGATGATGATGTCCATCACTAAGGAGGAGGAAACAGCTGCTGAGCTGGAGCTCAAATCCCGAGTCTTTAACTATGGCGAGTACAAGGGTGATCAGCAGGTAGGTGGGAAGTGGGGTGACCACAGGTCCCACGTAGAGGAGGTGGTGGGACCTGCTGGAGGGCAGGGAGGGGCACACGAGTGCTCTGCAGCTGCCTGGGTGCCTCCACGTGCCATCCAGGCCTTAGGCAACCAGGGAGCACCAGCTGGAGAAGCCACTCATGTATTGACATCCTTGGCAGCTCAGGTGCACCCATACCTCATTCTTTCATTCAACAAATCTGTCTGCCTCTTAAGCACATATATGTAGTGCTGCATCTAGCAGGGTGACCCTGAAGGGGGGAAGAGGTGTGTCGCCAAGACAGGCTGGGAGAGTGAGAGAAAATTCTGAGGGATGAGAAGTCCAGTGGTGTTCCTGGCTGAGCCCACTGACTGTGCTTGGGACCGCCGAGTGCATGGGCCAGCTTCCTGGCTCACTTGAACACTGTCAAGCGTCACCTGTGCCAGGCACTGGGCCAGTCATGTGGGACTCCATGGGCACTTGCTGTGCCCCCAATAGGCTGGGCCCATCTGGTGCTCATCACTCCCCCTTACACACACCCATGTGCAGGGCCTTTTACCTGTTTCCCAAATGTCAGAACAAGCTCAGAGGGCAACGTGACCCTGCGGGGAGCAAGGACCAGTGCAGGGCTTGCTGAAGAAGCTGGGAACAGGGTGAGACACAGGTGTGAATCCCAGTGGGGGCTAGAGCCAAGACAATCCTGTACCCCAAGTTCTATTCAACCTGTGTTTCTAGAGCTCCCCTATGTGCAGGGCAGACTCTTGGGGGTAAGCATGCCACAGCTGAAGGCACGGGTCTGAGTAAACATGGAGTCCAGGCACAGGCCTGCTGGCCACTGCTGGAGGCCCCCTCCTCCACAGGACAAGCTGCTAGACAGCCTGAACCTCAAGGTGCTAGACGTGTACCGGCACTGCACTGGCACCCGGCAGGATGCCAACCTGGGCACTGTGCAGATGCTGACCATCATCGAGCACCAGCTAGATGAGCTGCTGGAGAACCTGGAGCACATACCCCAGGGCAAGATTGAGCAGGCCGAAAAGGCCAAGGACAAGGAGCGGCGTTTGAGGTGAGCTCCGGCCTGCCCACTGGCAAGGCTGCTGTCCCGCTGCAATGCTCTGACCTCAGAGGGCTCCTCAACCAGGCAGATAGGCTCCTGGTACTCCATGCTGTAAGCAATGGAAGTCAGGGTCTTGAGGGGACCTGAGGGACATCAAATTGGGCTGGAGGGAGCAGTTGGGGAAGGCTTCCTTGAGGGGGTAACAGTGACCAGTGATGTGGTCAGAAGTCTTGGGGGACAGGGTCTAGAAGAGCTGGAGCTCATTGAGGGGTTATGGTCAGCATGGCCTGGACCTTGAGGACAAGGAACAATGGTGAGGGGCCTTAAGGAGGGGACAGACAGGGCCAGGTGGAGCTTGGTTAGACTCTTCCCTTTCAGGCTGGATTAGAGGGGCCAGAGCCCTGGGGAGGGGAGGCGCAGCTGCGGCAGTGTGTGCAGGAGAGGTGAGGATGATGGGGTGCGGAGGCCCAGGGAGCCCCAAGGAACTCAAGAGATGATTGATGAGGCAGGTGGCATGAGCTCCTGTCTGGACACTGGGTGGGACCCAGGTGAGATGGGTGCTAATGGTTTTCCTGGTCCCATGGTCTGCCTGGTTCACTCACCTGTGCAGGGCCCTGAAGCCCTTATAAATGCCCAGCTGTCTTCTTCCACGAGTACAGTGCCTTCTCCTCTGTGTCTCTACTACCCTGATTAGAGGGGGACTGGCAAAGGTTTGATAACTGTTAAGTACAAACGGGAGGAAGATGAGAAGGGGATGCAGCAGTGTCTCCCAGGCCCCAGGCCCCAGGCCATTTCTTAAAGCTATCTCTTGCCACCAGACTTCGGGAAGAGAAGGCCAGGATACAAAAGATGCTGCAGGAAGAGCGTTTGCAGCGTGCTCAAGCCCGGGCCCGGGCCAAGATCAAGATGAAGGTTGGCAGGATTGCCTTGGGGATAGGGGTGGGGTGGAGTCCTCTGCTGGAGGATCCTAAGAGATAGCACAGCAGACTAAGGAGCTGAGGTCCTGCAGTCCAAGACCCTGGCACCCCCCTTTGCAGCAGTGTCACTGAGGTGCTGAAGGAACAGTCTGCCCTCCCCTAAGCCACCAGCCCAAGGCCTGAGACAAGGTCTCCTGCCTGCACACAAGCTCCTGGGCACACACTGGCCAGGCTCTGCCCAAAGCAGCACAAGCAGCTTGGCCCTGGGTCTCACCACCCGTTTACACTTATCACCTGTCATGGGGTCCTCCTCCTGCTGTGTTCTGTGACTTCACCCCATGGCCAATGGGCTGGCCTTGCAACAGAAAGCATGGTCCCTAGAATAGACCTGAAGTTGAGCAGAGCCCCCAACTGACTGGTCAGGCTGGGATCCTTTTAGTTGGATAGGTCATCATCCCTGTGCTGGCTCCTGGGGGAGGGGCAGACACTGCAGGGTCTCCTCCACCATCCACAGCCCAGGAAAATGGGCTCACTCCATGTAGCCTGATATTTGTTTATTTCTGGGACCCCAGCTCCCCAACATCTAAGAGGTACACCATGAACCAGGCACGGTAAATGCTAGGCAGACTCACACTCCTGGTCATTTTAGGGTGACTAAGGCTGACCTGGGATGAGCAGGAGCTGACTGGAGCTCACTTGAGCCTATTCTCAGCCAGGGGGTGGGGTGCAGCCATCACTACATGTGTGCGCACCCAGGTGCTGTCCAGGGTGTGAATCGCAGGCTCACCGAGTTCATTTCCTCACAGAGAGGCAGGAGACTGGTGTGCCGCTCCCGGCCCCCAGCCCTCAAAACGAAGGCGGTGTCTGCACACATGCAGATGGACAAGGACAAGGAAGAGATGCTGTTTTTCCTCACCTAAACCCCACAGAGCCACAAGGTTGGCTGGGGCTTAGCAAAGACATAGCAGAGGAGGCAGAGGGCCTGGGTTGGGTCATGAGTGGACTGCCCGGGCCTCTCGGCTCCATTCTGTGCCCTCTGGGCTCACCTGAAATAAACCCTTGTCTCCTCGGTGTCCTGACAGCCTGTTTTAGGAAGCAGCCCACCCCCTTACCAAATCTCAGTGGCACTCTCTTTCATCACTAGCCCTAAGCAGATGCCCAAGGGGTGAAGCACAGCCTTGGTCCTCAACTAGAATAGCTGTTATATGGCTTGGCGTCTGTAGCACAGTGGTTACGGAACCAGCCACATACACCAAGGATGGCAGGTTTGGGCCAGCTAAACAACTGCACAACAACAAAAAATTAATAGCCAGGCATTGTGGCAGGCGCCTGTAGTCCCAGCTACCTGGGAGGCTGAGGCAAGAGAATCGCTTAAGCCCAATAATTGGAGGTTACTGAGAGCTATGACGCCACGGCACTCTACCCATGGTGATATAGTGAGACCCTGTCTCAAAAAAAAAAAAAGAACAGCTGTTTTGGGAGAGACAAATGCCAGGTCTACATTGGGATACAGTGTGGGGTCAGCCCAGTGCCAAGACAAGAAAAACAGCAAACTGGGCAGATGGAAGGGTTATTAATGGAAGGAAGAAAAATTATTTCTACACCACATACACAGTATGTTGAATTAAGCCATGATGAAATCTTTGGTGCGTGGTCTGTAAAGAAGGACTTACCCATCACCAACAGGGAGCCTCAGTGCCCAAAAAACAGCAGCAAGTTCCTGTGCCTTGTGGTAGCACTTGGGACACATGGGAGGAAGGCACAGCCCAGAGCGGTGTCTCACGCCTGTGATCCTAGCACCCTGGGAGGTTCACGTGGGCTAATAAGTTTTGAGACCAGCTTAAGCGAGAGTGAGACCTCATCTCTACCAAAAATAGAAAAACTAGCTGGGCATGGCTGGTGCCTGCAGTCCCAGGAGGGTGGCTGAGGCAGAAGGATCACTTGAGCCCAAGAGTTTGAGGTTGCTGTGAGCTATGACTCCGCGGCACTCTACCCAGGGTGATAAGAGTGAGACTCTGCCTCAAAACAAGAAAAAAAGCCATGGCCTAGGCAAAGCCTCCTCCCTGGAGATGGTGTGGTATGTCCATGACCACTGGCCGGCAGCCCTGCTTCCTATGGAGAGAAGAGGCCTACAGGTGGGCAGGTTCAGCCCCTGAACTTCAGTCTGTGATGCAGCACAGCAGTCAGAGGAAAGAGCCACTAACAGATGGGGCTTGAATTCCGGCTGGCGGAATAAGCAGCACCTGGCACATGGCACCTCAGGGCCAGACAGAGAGAGGACTCACACTCAAAGTTGGTGTCGTTCCCAGAAGTCAGAGTACCCAAATTCAAGGAACAAAATAAAAAAACAGAGTTTGGAGGATTCCAAGTGTGAGAACCCAAATAGCATCCAAATAAACATATACTTCAAAAGGCCCAAGGCAAAAAAAGCATTTGAGTTCCCCTGCGTCTGCTCCGTTAACTAACAAGTATGTGCAGGTTACCAGTGGTGTCCCCTTTTGGAAGATAGACCTTCCTCACGTCGACCTATCAGGTACACGTCTTCAACAATAAAAAACATACACACACCATAATTAGTCCTACACATAATTTATAAAATTCACAACACTGCTTTATAAACTATTGTCAAATTATTACTTAACATTTATACCCAAATACAGAATGTTTAAAATTTAAGTTTTAACTTCACCACCCCCACCCTGAGCTATAGCTACACTCCAGGGGGCTTGTAGGGACCCCTCCAGCTGGCTGCCTGCCTTCTCTACCACATGTGGACTAAAATTTGGTTTCACAGTGGGACCAAATTTGCCCTATGATGGAACAAAACTGACCTGCCCACAAACACCCAATGTGGTGGGAAGTGACCTGATATACAAGCTCTCAGAAATGGAGAATGGGAGTTCTAGTCTCAGGAAAATGCTGGAACACTGAAGCTGAAAGGCTCAACCTGGTTTTACAACAGACAAAGTTGTATTTGACCAGGAGCCCATGATCTCCTGCTGAAGTTTTTTTTTTAATCAAACAAGTGTGTTATGCTCTGCAGACTCACAGACTCAGAAGCCTTTGGGGAGACAGCGTCAGGGGACAGCCCAAATTGTTTCCTCCCAGGACTGACGGAAACATTTTCAGTAAATGTACCCGAAAGTCTCTAAAGAACTAGGCTGGTCTTCTGATCAGAAACCAAGTGGGGTCTCCCCAGGCCCACGACCCATAGTCATTCAAGTCTCAGGAACACAGAGCCTAGAACATGGCCCTCTGATCTCCACAGGCGGGGGTTTGTTGTCTCTGCAGGTCCCGCAGGTTGATAGTGTTTCATGGGAACTGTGTGGCCCCGGGCCTGGCAGCGTCTCCAGCTATGGGAAACACCTCCTGCAAGACCGAGAGCCCAGTGAGCAAAGGGGGAGGTGGAAAGAGCAGGGTGCTGACAGGAGAAGGCAGCTGGCAGAACCAGTGGCAGGACACTTCTCTTCATTAAAACGGGTATTTTCTCTCATATCTGTAATCCTAGTACTCTGGGAGGCCAAGGCAGGTGGATTGCCTAAGCTCAGGAGTTTAAGACCATTCTGAGCCAGAGAGAGACCCCGCCTCTACTAAAAATAGAAAAACTAGCCAGTGTTGTGGCAGGTGCTTGTAGTCCCAGCTACTCAGGAGGCTGAGACAAGATCACTTGAGCCCAAGAGTTTGAGACCAGAGCACCCTACCCAGGGCAACAGAAATGAGACTCTTAACTCAAAAAATAAAACAAAACAAAACCAAAAAACCCCTCAAAACAACAACGAAAAAAGAGAATGTTCTCCCCTTAAATACATGTTCACAAAAACAAACCAAAAAACACATGTTCTTTAGTGGAAAAATGTTAGATAAAACAAAAATAAGGAAAAGTGAAGTGAACTCACTCCTGTGTTGTCCATTTTCCCAGACTCTATCCTATGCATGCTGATGTACATACACATTCAGGTACCTATGTACCTTTTGTTTTTTTAAGAGACATGAGTCTCACTTTGTCACCCTCGGTAGAGTGCTATTGCGTTACAGCTCACAGCAACCTCAAGCTCTCGGGCTTAGGTGATTCTCTTGCCTCAGCCTCCCTAGGAGTTGGGACTACAGGCGCCCACGACAATGCCTGGCTATTTTTTTTGTTGCAGTTTGGCCGGGGCCAGGTTCAAACCTGCCACCCTCGGTATATGGGGCCAGCGCCCTACTCACTCAGCCCCCCACCATGTACCTTTTTATAAAAACAAATGTCTCTTTACTTCCGTAACCAGTGCTTTCCCCCGACTTTGCATATGGTGAGCACCTCCTGTGGTTATCAGGTGTCCATCAACAACATCAAAGTCTGACCAGGATGTGGCTGAGGTCTGTGTCAGCCCCATCTAGCTCCCTTCCTCCGGCTAGAAGAAATGTTCCTGTTTGGGCATTGACTCCAGGCTGCAGTGACCGTGTCTGGGCTAATTGTGTATTACTACCTTATTTCTTTAGGCATGTCTTATGAGTGGGCTGCCCAACAGAATAGAGTAGATATTTCTGTAGTCCCCAGCACAAGTTGCCATACCACCTGATCCCTCTCCTTTGTGTTCTGGGGCTAGCCTATGACCCCAACCAGTTAACATTTGGTTTAGATGTTAGGAAAACGTTGAATAGCCCAATTTGAACGCAACAAATCTAAAATTCCCATTTGCACAGATTTAAAAAATATACATTTAAGCTCAATTGTTAGAAATTTGATAAACTACATCTTTCATTATTTCATACACAACTCTGAATTATCTGTGGCCCTATCTTAAGCTTAACGACTTACTGAAGCCAACTACTGGATTCATCTGGGTCTATCTTCCCACGGCCCAAACACAGACTAGCCTGCTTCCCAAAGGAGAAATGACTAGGATTTCTCAATAGTAACTCCCCTGGCTTATAAGCTGGAGCCACAGTGATGCATGAACCGGAACTTTGTTCTCAGCCTTGTTTACCCACCTTCTCCAAGAGGCACCAGACATCCTGGCAACCAACCTGATGAGCCTCCACAGCCAGGGGGCCAGAAACTAACCTGCAGCCGTCAAGCCAGCCTTCAGGAAGCTCTGCAATAGTCTCAATAAGAAAAACAAAGGCCATGAGGCATCCAGACCTGGAGGACATAGATGGGCAGGTCCACAGCAAGGAAGGGATGAAGGACAGGCAGCTGTGGGCTGTGGGCTAGCACGACACCATCACCGGAGGGCTCATCCTGGGGAGGCAAAAAGGCCTTTCACATATTTACTGGACAGAGGCAGCCATGCTCCGCATTCTGGCTCAAGGAGTCCCTTTCACTGCAATGCTCAGGAGAGCCAGCCCATGCACCGTGTTCAAGGGTGCTATGGACCCTGCTATCCGGAGCTGGGGGGGTACTTGCTTCCCACCTGGCCCTCATCCTCTCACCTCCAGCCCAAGGTCCAACAGCCTGAGCCGTGCCTAGAACCTTCTACTATCCTGCTCCTTTTCCCTCCCACTGCCCTCCTAAGGGGTGTTTCAAACTCCTTGTGGGTGCTCCCGGCACCCCCCCCCCACCTCAGCACACCTAATGTGCTTTCTAGCACCTTCCTGGACCCCATAAAGAGGCCTTCCCTGTGCCCCAGTTCACCCATGGGCCAGCTGGCGGGGACCAGGGAAGATAGAGGGGCTTGCCGAGAATGGCACACCCAGGCCCCTCATGATCTAGGTAAGACACAGGACAACGTTCAACACTTCACCTGTCCTGCCCCTGCACTCCCAGCTCATGGCCATCCACACCCCAGCAGTGACCTCCTGGAGCCACTCACCCCACCACTACTCATTCCTCCTACTGCCTTGAGAACCTCCCATGTGTCAAGCACTGAGCACTATTATTTCCATTTTATGATAAAACTGAGGCAGAGTACTTACATAACTTGCTTAAGACTAGGCTGGTAAGAGACAGGCAAAGGATCCCAACTCCGGTTCCCTATCCTCACAGCTCTTATCTCTAATTTGGTATCTCTTAACTCCCTCCCCCCCTTCCAATGGGCTCCTCTCTGCCAATGGTACCAGTTCTCCTGCAGTCTTTGTAAAATCTCTGGTCCTACTGCCTCTACCTCTGACCTGGAGCTGTGACTACATTCCCTCAGAACGGTCCTCCACCCCCAGTGCTGCAAAACCTGGAGAGAAGTGGCAAGTGTTCCTGTTCGTCTCTACAGACAAGCCTCTGAGCCCCAGTGCCAACCAAATCCTCATGGCTCCTGGTTTCTGCTGGGTACAATGCCCTCCCTTGATAGGCCTCCCCCATCTGCTCTGCCAGACCAGCCCTCCTCATGAGCTTTACTGTCTCCAGACTCTACCTCTAAGTATCAGAGTCAGAGCTAGCTCAGCACACAGGTCTGTGACACCGTGACTGCATTTTCCTGTCATGGGGTAATGTCTGTCTCCAAAGTAATGTATAGTGAAGAGGTGGCATATGATTGGTCCGGTCACAGGTGCTGGTGAGCCAGGACCAAACCCCAGAGACCTGTAGTCAGGGTAGCCTATGGGACCCCTAACCTGGCCCTGATAAGAGGAACAGGGCCACCTACAGGACTCCATCCCATCGCAGACAGCCTGGGGGCCTTGGGCAGGGGAGGGGCATGCCCACCTGCCTCAGAGAGGTGGGGAACTATGAGCTGGGGACCTGGGCACAGGGTCACACGAGGTGTCAGGAAGCTAACACATCAGTCCTAAATAAGTTTGGAGCTTACCCAGATGCAGTGTGACAGACTGGGAAGGGAGAAGCTGGGGCTGCAAGATGTGTACGATGATTAATAGGACTGGGGGCAGCCTAGGGACCACTGTGGAGGGCAGGGGTACATGACACACAGTCCTCAGACATCGTGGAGCCCCTCCCACCATCCTGCCCAGGATCTCCACATGGCTTCTGGCTCTTACCTGCATTAACTGGATCTGGGTGCATTGCACCCCTGCTGTCAGGGCTGGTCCCGGGAGCCCTCCACTGGGTACTGCAAAGTTTCCACATAACCAGCTGGTATGGTTTGCATGCAAGTGGGGAGGACTGATTATGCCACCTTTTACTTTTCTTTGAGTAGCCCCTGAGGAATCTAAAATGAAACAGATAAAAACCATACACGATTTTCCTGTCAGCCCTGCTCCTCCCAAGGCTACACCATGAAGACAGCCTTTCTGTTAACTGCTATTCTGCGCAACCAGCAGGCTTAAAATCATTCAAAAGGAATAATCATGAGAGAGGAGGTTAAAAAAAAAAAAAAAAAGCCCAGGATTTTGATTATAAAATTAAGAAAAATTTTATTTATTTATTTACTTTTTTTGAGACCGGCTCTTACTATGTCGCCTTCGGTAGAGTGCAGTGGCGTCACAGCTCACAGCAACCTTAAACTCTTGGGCTTACAATTCTCTTGCCTCAGCCCCCCAAATAGCTGGGACTAGAGGCGCCCGCCACAATGCCTGACCACTTTTTGTTGGAGTTGTCATTGTTGTTTAGCAGGCCTGGGCCAGATTTGAACACACCAGGGTTAGTGGCGCCTGAACCACTGAAATACAGGCACTGAGCCAAGAAAAATTTTAGAAACATACTATACATATCTTTTTACCAGATAGTAATCAGACCCAAGTTGTTCATTCCTGAAGGCAGAGACTCTTCCCACCCCTCTCACTCTGACTCCTGGCACGCAGGAGAATCTCTGAGTCCAGCCGAGTCCAACAAACCACAAAGAGCAACAGACTTGCAGAGAAGGAAGCAGGTCTTCGAAAGGCACCCTGGGGCAACTGGAAAGCAGACCGGAGGGCAGCAAACTCCTCCAGAGTACTGTCTCTGCCCCACTTCATTTTCAAAAGTGGTCACTTCATTGGTTTTATAAATACATGCTTTGTAAAAAAAAAACAAGTAATGACGGAAACTACGAAGTAGAAAAAATCCCAACACTCTGAAATAACCCCTCAAACTTCAGGAAGCCCCAAAGGCAGCCCAGAGTGAAGGCTAAAGTATGTCCTATAGAGACCAATGAGTTGCCCAGGTGCAAACCGTGGCCCACTCTGCCCTGGGCCTCAGTGTTCTCTAATTATAAAGTGGGAATAATAGTCCTGATCTCATACTCCTTAGGGGAGGACTGAATGAGCACATACATCTTAGGAACTCAGAACAGTACCTGGCTCAGCGAGTACTAGGGAATTCTAGGTGTCATTACTGTGTGTCACTGCACATCTCTGCCAATGAATGGCCTGCTCGCCTCACTCTACATCCTGTATCTCCTGCGCCCTAAATCCTGACAGCTCCCTGCACTGGAAGGCAGGGGCCTCTATAAAATTCTTGGGTCTGTAGCACCTTTCTAATCACTCTTTACTCACTTTCAGACAGGAGAGCAGGACTGGGGACAGGGTGAGGAAGACAGGGGCCTATTGCAAAGAAATTCAAATCAGTTCCCAGTACTGTAGTCTATTAAGAGTGCAACAGCATTGCGTCTAAAAAAAAAAGTATGTATCTTAATTAAAAATATTTCATTGCTAAGAAATGCCGACACAGAGACACAAAGTCAGAACGTGCTATTGGAAAAATGGCACTGACGGACTTGCTGAGTGCAGGGTTGCCTATCATAACCTTCACTTTGTAAAAAGTGCAACTTTGGCAGGTACAGTAAATGAATGCTGCCTGTATTCTCCCTGAACTTGTACACTATTCCACTCAACTCCAGAATTTTACCTATATGCATTTTTATACTTTGAAGTTTAATGCCCTAGTTTATTTCCTTGTGATAAAAATATGTAGATAGGGCAGTGCCTGTGGTTCAGTGGGTAAGGCGCTGGCCCCATATACTGAGGGCAGTGGGTTCAAACCTGGCCCAGCCAAACTGCAACAACAAAAAAATAGCTGGGCGTTGTGGCAGGCACCTATAGTCTCAGCTACTTGGGAGGCTGAGGCAAGGGAATCACTTAAGCCCAGGAGTTGGAGGTTGCTGTGAGCTGTGTGACGCTACAGCACTCTACCAAGGGCGATAAAGTGAAACTTCGTCTCTTAAAAAAGAAAAAAAAAAAAAAAGTAGATAAATTGAAATTGTATTTAAGTTTATAAAAGTTAAACCTTTTTATTTGAATTACCATTGCAATTATTAACACAAAAGTTAATTAAAATTTCTGATGGATAATTATGACATTAAAAGCAAACCTTGTATTGAAATTGTATCGCAAAGAGAATGGGACTGACTGGTTCTTTTTCCCCCAGTTCATGTGTCTGCATTTAAATATGACATTGTTAGAACAGAATTAGACATGGTCAGTATACATTTTTACCAATTAAAAAAATGTTTGAAATATAATTTCACCACAACTTTGCAGCTGCAGACTGAGCTCATTCCATTTAGGGTAGTGATTTTTCAACAGGTGTGCCATAATAATTCTTAAAGATCGTTAATAAAATTATTTTCAAAAGAAGTTCAAAGTACAGTAAGTATATTCCCTTTTTAACCTTTTTTTTTTTAAAAAAACAATATAAGTGTGCTACAGAAGTTTAACTATAGGTTCAAGTGTGCCCTGAGATAAAAATGGTTGAAAAACACTGATTTAGGGGGGACACGCCTGCCACAAACCCTGGGCAGCAAGGCTGGGCTGCGTGGCCACAGCAGTCACAGTAAGCTTATTTTCTGATAAAAGATCTGACTTCATTTTTTAATTCAAATAAACATACCCTTCAAAGAATCCTATAAAAATCACTGCAGAATAAGCCAGTTATCTAGTCATATATCTTCTAGGTTACTTTTAAAAGCAGGCAAGATTTTATCTATGCATATCATTTACTATCAAGTTTTATAACATAAAAACAAGATAAATCTAAGCCATTTCCCATTATTTATCTTATAATGGTTCAACACCATATGTGTGGGGCAAGCTCTGAGTTATCTATGAAGCAAGAGATGCAACCCCTCACTCTGTGTGCCAGCATGACATACGATTCAGGTCATGGGAAAATTCAGAATCATAGGTGCAAAGTCAGAAATAATTTTGCTAACATATGATTACACTTTTCCTTTATACTTAAAAACCAGGACATGCACTGCTAATAAGCTAATTAGTAATTAGACTATGATTCTTTTTTAAATAGGACATACAGGCATTACTTTTATAATAGGAAGAGAGATCAACTACATTTCATAAGCTGAACTAGTTTTAACTTGTATCAGCACACAATCTGAAAAAAGAAACCACATGAATTTCTCTCTAGTGTGCACATTTAATTCAGTGTCTCTGGCAGTTCAGCAGGCAGCACAGTAACATTTAGAAGAAACCTGCCACTACTTTGTACCTCTTTATCCTCGGAACATTATTTTGACTCACAAAAGTCAATTGCAGAAAAGCTTGTGCTTCACATACACAGGACTCTTTCCTTAAAAGCAATGTGTTCCTCAACAGCAGAGGACTGGGACAGTGAGGATCTTAAATGAAAGCTGTCAACACTCCCACAGTCCCTCTTTATTCCACCTCAAGTCAGAGCGTCCAGCATTCACCCTCAGAAGATCCTCTGCACGAAGAACAGACTGGCAGCACCGCCTCACGGCAGTCCTGATGCCAGTCTGTCTACCAAAGTTGCTTCCCTGCAACCAGCACTCCCACTGCCCCTGGGCCTGGTGCTCTGGAAGGTATATTCTCTTTCTCTCACACACACAACACACACTGATGGAAGTTAGGCCTCTGAGTTTTCTGGTTGTAAAGGAGAGGTGGGAAGGAGAACCTGCAGGCACCTGACCCAAACTGCCTTCTCCGGAGGATCACGGTCAGGAAGGACTGTGTCTAGAAGACAATGACCTGAAAGTTGATCCCCCTCAAAAGTCTCCTCAGACACCCACGAGTTCTGGAGCCCCAGCAGGAGACTGCCCACCAGACACCACGAGAAGGCGCTGGGAGCAGGGGAAAGATGTCTGTGTCTGCTGACGCTATTGTGGCAGGGTGTTCCGTTCCAGGACCCCAAGTACACCTTGATGTGTGATATGTTGGGAACATTTAACATGGCTAAAAATTAGTAATATACCTCCTGAGTTACTTACACAAGGACGCTTAAAGACATGCTAAAGCAAACACACAGTCCACAATGAAGCCCCACAATGACCTGAGTCCTCACCAGCAAAAGATGCCATGGCATTAAATGCACATGCCAATTTAATTAATAAATCTGTTACAAGAAAAATCAGAAATTCCTTTCTCACAGTGTAGAGATCCATAAACCCTCACAGAGCAAGGTAATCATACTGAACTAAATTTTGCTTCTATGTTCCAAATGTTTATCCACACGTTCGTTCCACTGGAGAGCATCAAGGAGTGGGAAGAGGAAAGCAGTATGAATCCACCCAGCAAACCACCTCCTGCTAAGGAAGGAAAGAAACTAAGATAATCCTGTGTGGATACTAAGGTGAACAGCAAAGCAGCCAATAGCCTAGGCTTGGAAGCTAGACAGACCAGCCACACTACCACGGGTTCCCACACGCTCCCTATGAACTGACGTGCAACACTGCCTTCACCTCCCTATGTCATGGTGAGAATCAAGCGAGGCTGACAGCACAGAGACGGCGCAGGGCACACCACCCATATGCCAGTGGCACCACTGTGGTGATGGCTACAACATGGGGTGCAGTGCCAGCCAAGTACCCAGGAAAGGGTCTTGTGGACAGCAGTCAGGAGTCACGGAACAGCCCCAAGGATAGGTGATCTCTTACACAAAGGGAATCCAGAGGGCATTGAGGCTTTAAACTCTCACAGGCCCTGACCTGGCTAGTCCTACATGGCTATTAAAAACATAAAAAACAAGTATTTTGTTTAGAAAAATATTTAACATCAAAAGACTGGAAAGGCCAGGCATGGTGGCTCACACCTGTAATCTTAGCACTCTGGGAGGCCGAGGCGGATGGATGGCCCTGAGCTCATAGATTTGAGACCAGCCTGAGCAAGAGCAACACCCTATCTCAAAAAATAGCTGGGTGTTGTGGCAGGCACCTATAGTCTCAGCTATCTGGGAGGCTGAGGCAAGAGAATAGCTTAAGCCCAGGAGTTTGAGGTTGCTATGTGCTGTGATGCCATAGCACTCTAGCAAGGGCAAAAAAGTGAGACTCTATCTCAAAAAAAAAAAAAGAAAAGACTGGAAGTGGTTGTCGTGGGCAGCTACAGGAGAGATGCATACGTAGCCCACATTTATTTTTTTCAGAGTAAGCCAGCATGACCAGGATGACCATCTATGCTGACCGCTCAGCCTTCCTCAGGCTGTGCACTCAGCTGGGAAACTGGCTGCCCCAAGCTGTCTGAGCCACTCTAATCACCCTGCCTCCTCAACACCCCTGCCTTTCTCACCCAAGTTACCCTTTTAGATGAACTTAAAATTGACAGGTGTTTTTAAAAGCTCCTTTGGGATTTTAAAAGAACTAAGTAAAATATGTAAGTTAACAAGAACTGAGCATCTCTAGCCAAGCATAAGGCAATTCTTAAACAAGCCCTGCAGATTTGTCTTAGTGACCCTGAGATGTTTTATTACTTTTATTGCCACTATGACTGAGACCTAATTGTCATTATCTTTTATCTGATGATGCTTTTATGTATTTTTTTTTTTTAAAGAGATGAGGTCTCTATTGCCCACGCTGGAGTGCAGTGGTATGATCACAGATCACTGCAGCCTTAAACTCCTGGCTTTAAGCAATCCTCCCATCTCAGCCTCTTGAATTGCTGGTATTATAGGCATGAGACACCCTGCTCAGCTTAATTATTCTAATGGGAAAGCTAATTTTATGTATGCAAATATTTATTATACAATGGGTTTTCTAAGCCTGATAATCATATTGTCCATAAATCATTTCCTCCTTTTCACTTGACTATTTATAATATTTTCTCTAAAAATAGATCCATTTCTCTAAAAATAACTTCCATAACAGTGACAAAAGTTACTTCATTATTGGTTTGGTTGTTTTTCCTTCTGATTTTAATGGGAATGCATTTAGTATCTCTCCAATGAAAGTGATGCTGTTTCTATTAGGGAAGTATTTTTTGGTTCTTAGTTGATTAAGGTTTGTTCTGTTTTTCAAATCAGCAACAAACAATGAGTATTATCCACTACATTTGGCATCTGTAGTTCTGTAGAACTGTAGTTCTTTTCTGGTCTCTGATGTGTTAAACAATGTTGAAGGCTGCCTAATCTTGGACAACCTGAAATCCAGTGATCCTTACTTCACAGTTGATGTGCTTGCATTTCACCGGAGATTTCCACATCTACATGCTGGATCTGAGACTGTTTGCTTGTACAATGAGTAGCTGACAGGCTCAGCGATGGCTCTGATGCCCGTCTCGTTGGGGTCAATCCTGATCCTGACCCCACTAGCTGTGCAGGCCCAGAAAATGGGGAGATTAAGACTTAACACCCTACAGGGCTGTTGTGAGGACTAAGGGAGTAACAAACACACTAAAGGGGCTCAGCAGCATACTGGCACACAAGGAGCCTCGCCAGAAAGTGCACCTCCATTAGGTTAGTGCCCAGGCCATGCTGGCTTTGTGCTTCCATTTGAAACATGCCCAGGGATTACAGGGTTGCGTCATGTTGCTCACCTGACAAGTATTTACCACAGCTTCGCAGGGCAGGCCCCTGCCGCAGTGGTGAGCCTCACCAGTCAGTGTGGTTGCTGGCTTGTGCTCTTGGTACAGGAACTTCCAGCAACACACATATGATGAGGGGACAACGAAGCACAGGGAGGCCCAGGAGCCCAAGGGCACCACTCACGGATGGCACTGAAGCGGGTATAATGCTGTCACTGCCCTAGAAAAGCTGTTGATTGTTGACAAAGTCATTAGGAGCACTCTGGGCATTCCACACAGATACCCAAGCTGACACTAGGCCACAGCAGTGACACTGCACCAAGGAGCAAACACCCAGAGGTTAGCATCACAGGTGGCCACCCCACCCCATGCTGGAGAGACTGGACAGGAATGGTGTTACCAGAGTCCAAAAGTAGGGCAGTGCACTGGAGCTAGAACTATCAGGGGACACCCAGCAAGAACTGGGACCACAGGGGAGATGCAGCCATTGTCATTAAACTCCCACCAAAGCAGAGTACAAGCAAGACCTGACTCCCTATTCTCCTCCACCTGATCTGGTCCCAATGGCCCCACTGGTCAAACCCGGCTGGAAGCACTCATAGCAGAGCCTGGCAACAGTCTCCAAAGCCTTGGAGCCAGATAGTGATGACCAGCACAGCCCGAAAAATTCATCTCATCATTCACAGAAACTGCTAGTGGGGTGACACCTGTGGCTCAAAGGAGTAGGGTGCCGGTCCCATATGCTGTAGGTGGCAGGTTCAAACCCAGCCCTGGCCAACAACAATAACAACAACAAAAAAGTTGGCTCGGTGCTTGTGGCTCAAGTGGCTAAGGCGCCAGCCACATACACCTGAGCTGGCGGGTTTGAATCCAGCCCGGGCCCACCAAACAACAATGACGGGTGCAACCAAAAAATGGCCGGGCATTATGGCAGGCGCCTGTAGTCCCAGCTACTTGAGCCCAGGTGCTGGAGGTTGCTGTGAGCTATGATGCCACAGCACTCCTCCCATGGGGACAGCTTGAGCCTCTATCTCCAAAAAAAAGAAAAGAAACTGCTAGGGGACTGAGATCGGGCAGCATGCATGACAGGGCATGACAGAGCCCTGCACGCAGTGCTGAACCACCATAGCAAGGGGTGGGCACACTTCCTGAGGCCTCCACAGTGCACACATGGGCAGGACTCTGTCCCAGAGCCCAGTGGTTCTGAACCACAAACACACCAAGCCCTGCCATGGTGTTCCTTCAGTGAGATGTTAAACGTACATACACAAGTAGATGTGCTGGACAAAATACACGTTTCAACCTATCACTGAATGTGTTTTTACTTTTTTTTAAGAGAGTGTCTCACTATGTTGCCCAGGCTGGTCTCAAGCAGTCGTCTTGCCTCTGCCTCCCAAGTGGCTGGGACTACAAGATTACACCACCATTCCCAGCCATCCATCTTTCAGTCAGCACTGGGCTGAGCATTTTATAAGAACTCCTACGTATAAGCCTCATACCCACCCTACAAAACTAGGTCCCATTTCTGTCCCCATTTCAGGGAAGGTGACATGAAAGTCAGAGTTCAGACCGTGTGCCCTGTGCCATTGCAGGCTGGGGAGTCACAGTTCATCCACACCTCTGACTCCAGAATTGGTGCTCAGAATCAGCACAAAACAATGCCCCTCAGCACCGGGGCACAAATCATCCCTTCAGACAAGTCTTCTTCTGGCAAAAGGCTACAGATCAGCCACTGATGGCCAGGTGTCAAGGGACTTTCCACTGGGCTGCCAGGGTCAGACTTTCATCCTCATTCACCCGACAGCAAGGCAGGGAAGACAACTAGGGGACACAGAACAAATTGGACCTGCAGAGAAGACAGGTGCCTGCCACACAGACAACAAGGCAGCTAAGGACATGTGCCCACGCAGGGAAGCACTGCAGGACACAAGAAAGGCATAAACGTGAACAGAATCCAAGGGAAAATCTGTACATACAGTGGAAAATGGCCTAGAGGACTGAGCTTGAGACCTGTCTCTCACTCTGTCCAGGTTTGGGTACAAGAAACCCAAATGCTGCAATAGAAGTTCACTGCCACCAAGCACCTGCCTGCTTCAGACCTCCCAGCAGCTAGCCCTCCAAACCAAAGCTTTACTCAGTAGATAGAAGAGCCTGGCTCCCAAGTGAGCAATGACTAGAGCTGCAAGGGTCCAGGGTACTTCATAGGAAATGCCCAGCACCAAGGCCCCACTCGACAGCCGCTTACAGGCAACTGAGCTTTGCTCACCTTTGACCCACCAGGGCTGCACTCTTGGACACGTCTGGGTCAGTGGTACAGAGTGCACTGTGACAACTGTCAGAGCAAAATCACCCTAGATCTGAAAAGACCAGACAGTCCCCACTCTTGGTGAGTCTGCAACATGATTTCCTCCCCAGTGGAGAAACAACATACCCTCTTCCATCACAGGGCACATGTGTCCCTAGCATGTGACAAAGTCCCTGCAGCCAAAAGATGCCCCACTCAACCAAATTCAAAATCAAACCCAGCTGGATACTTCCTGATAGTCAAGTTTACCAACCCCACAGGAACCATGAGAATGTTACTAGAATTCTCTTTTAGAAAGCGCCAGAACTTGTAACTCCCCTGTGACAGCCCCACCTTCTTCCCTTCTCTCACCTGCCCTCTTCCCTTCAAGTGGTCCCTTCTGCTTTCATCACAGCAACAACACGAAGAAATGGGACAAAACTTGTGACTCAGATTCCTGGAGATTTTTGTTTTAAAGTGAAAATACATTATAAAAATTAGATCACTGACTTAATTTCAAGGCCCAATTCAAACCAATTCTAGACTGTTTCTAACCTTGGGTGAGGACATCTAAAGGCCCATCGGAGTCTGCTCAGTTGCTTGTCACTTAAACGGCAGTCCTGATGTTTACATAATCAGTGTATTTTCAAATACAAAAAGTAGAAATGATCAAAACAAAATATCCACAATTTTAACATTCAGAAAAAACCATTATCCATGCATGGTTATATTTCCTATCACTTTTGTTTCTACACAAATATATACACAAATTTGTCTACCAACACATCCAGCTTTTCATACAAACAGGGAAACACAAAGTGTGCAATTTACCAGATGTATGAGTTAAAAATTTCCAGTTATGAACAGTTCTGTATTGGGGAGGTGGGTGACGCCTTCACACAGATGCTTGTATACTTCCTTGAGATAAATTCTAAAACTGTAACTACAAGAATATTATTTTTGGCTCATGAAAGTATTACCAAATGACCTTCCAGAAACATCACATTGTGTCCCAGTGAGGCTCTCATATGAAAGGAGGCGACGTCCCCAGCATCTGTGCCAGCAGCGGGTATCTGCCCTTGGGGGAGGTCAGGCAGTTCTTCTCTTCCAGGCCTACCAGCCATCCCCTGGGTTGCCTGCTGTGTCCCCACCATGTCTCTGCAGAGGCACTTATCTTCCTTGTCACCTCCCGCACGGATTTCATGCCATCTCTGGGGGCCAGGAAACCTCTCAGTGTCCACGCCTCTGATGAGGCTCACAAGGCCTCTGCTCCTCTGATGTCTGTGCTCTCAGCACAGCAGGGAAGTGGAACCCTGGGCCCAGCCTGCCCATGCAGCTCTAAGAAATCTCAGCAGCACAACCATAGAAAATTTGACAGTAACCATATATACAGGGTCACCATGAGGGTTAGATACACAGAGGCAGAGCAGAGGGGTGCCAGTTTGGTTACAGCTTTCCATGCTTTTCGCTAATCTTGTACCTTTCATTTTCATTCTTTATTCTGTGTGTGATTTTAGTATCTGCCACCCTCTTCTAGACCAGCACTCATCTCTCAATTATGTGAAGGCCACCTTGCCACGGACAAAGAGGACCAGGTCCCAGTCTGCTCTCCTGACCCTTCCTGTGTGGCCCACGGCCAGTGCATGGTTTCAGCTGTCATGGTCTTGTGATAGCTACAAAACCTCTATGCACTTTGCCCAGGCTCCCTTAGAACTCCTGTCATATCCTAACAGACACGAACAACTTGATATCTTCCTGCACTATAACAGCTGGAGATTTTAACACCCCTTTGACAGTTTTGGATAGATCCTCCAAGAAGATACTAAACAAAGAAATATTAGACTTAAACCTGACCCTAGAGCAAATGGACTTTATAGACCTCTACAGAATATTTCATCTTAATAAAACTGAATATACATTCTTCTCATCAGCCTATGGAACATCCTCCAAAACAGATCATATCCTAAGACACAAGTCTAACTTCAGCAGCAAATTTAAAAGAACAGAAATTATTCCCTGTATCTTCTCGGACCATCTTGGAATAAAAGTTGGACTCAATAGCAACAGGAATCTTCATACTCAGACAAACTCATGTAAACTAAATAACCTCAGGTTGAATGATAGCTGGGTCAAAGACAAGATTAAGAAGGAAATCAAATTCTTGGAACAAAATGATAATGAAGACACAAATTATCAAAACCTGAGGGATACTGCAAAGTCAGTCTAAAAGGGAAATTTATAGCATTGGAAGCCCTCATCAAGAAAACAGAAATAGAGGAAGCCAACAACTTAATTGATCATCACAAGCAACTAGAAAAAGAAGAACATTCCAACCTCAAGCCCAGCGGAAGCAAAGCAATAGCCCAAATTAGGGCAGAATTAAATGAAATTGAAAACAAAAGAATCCTTCAGAAGATCAACGAAACAAAAAGTTGTTTTTTTGAAAAGATTAATAAAAATGATAAACCTTTGGCCAATCTAACCAGAAACATAAAAGTAGAATCTTTAATATCATATATCAGAAATGATAAAGAGAAATAACAAAACCTCAGAAATTCAAAAAATCCTCAATGATTACTACAAAAATCTCTATTCCCAGAAATATGAAAATCTGAAGGAAATGGACCAAGATCTGGAAGCTCGCCACCTTTCTAGACTCAACCAGAAAGAATTAGAAGTCTTGAATAGACCTCTATCAACCACCGAAACAGCATTAACAATACGAAATCTCCCTAAAAAGAAAAGTCCGGAAGCAAATATCTGAATTCTATCAAACCCTTGTTACAGCCTTTTCAAAAGTATAGAAAAAAAAGGAATACTTCCCAACACATTCTACGAAGCAATACCACCCTGATCCCCAAACCAAGAAAGGATCCAACAAAGAAAAAATTGTAGACAAATATCATTAATGAGTATCAATTTCCAAAATATTCAGTAAGATCTTAGCAAACAGAATTCAACAATACATCAAAAAAATTATACACCATGATCAAGTTGGTTTTATTCCAGGGGTACAGGGTTGGTTCAACATATGCAAAATCTATAAATACATCACATCAATAAAATAAAAAACAAAAGACCATATGATTCCCTTAATTGACGCAGAAAAAGCCTTTGATAATATCCAGCATTTTCATGATCAGAACACTTAAGAAAACAGGCACAGAAGGGACATTTCTTTAACTGATAGAGGCTGTCTACAGCAAACCCACAGCCAATATCATATTGAATGGTGTAAAATTGAAAACATTTCCACTCAGATCAGGAACAAGACAAGGCTGCCCACTATCTCCACTGCTGTTCAACATAGTAATGGAAGTCTTAGCCATTGCAATCAGGCAAGAGAAAGTGATCAAGGGTATCCAAATAGGATCAGAGGAGATCAAACTTTCACTTTTCACTGATGATATGATCCTATACCTGGAAAATCCCAGGGACTCAACTTCAAAACTCTTAGAAGTGATCAAGGAATACAGCAGCATCTCAGGATACAAAATCAATACTTATAAATCAGTAGCTTTTATATATGCCAACAATAGTCAAGCTGAAAATATAGTCAAGGACTCTCTTCCTTTTACAGTAGTCCCTGAGAAGATGAAATATTTGGGAATTTACCTAAGAAAGGACGTGAAAGATTTCTATAAAGAGAACTATGAAACACTGAAAAAGAAATAGCTGAAGAAGTTAACAAATGGAAAAACATACCATGCTCATGGCTGGGAAGAATCAACATTGTTAAAATGTCCATACTACACAAAGCAATGTACAGATTTAATGCAATCCCCATTAAAGTCCCACTGTCATACTTTACAGATCTTGAAAAAATAGTACTTCATTTTATATGGAATCAGAAAAAACCTCGAATAGCCAACACATTACTCAGAAATAAGAACAAATCAGGAGGTATCACGTTACCAGACATTAGGCTGTAGCATGGTACTGGCACAAAAACAGAAAGGTAGATTTATGGAACAGAATAGAGAACCAAGAGATGAACCCAGCTACTTATCATCATTTGATCTTTGACAAGCCTATCAAAAACATTCAGTGGGGGAAAGAC